>JAPMNZ010950659.1:0-12712 GCA_029875035.1 Pomatoschistus microps | reverse complement strand
CTTTTCCACTTAGTGATAATAGTGATAATAGTGATAATAGTGATAATAGTAAAGCAACTGTGAATAAATACATGGTTTTTAAAAAGAAGTATGTACGTACATATGTTTGTCAAAAATATCCCTAAAAAATGAAAAACACCCGAGGATATAAATTTAAGCCATACACAATAGCAAAATACTTCAACAATAATGTTCATAATCATGAATGCAAATATCCAATTGATCTTGCCTCTGGTGCTGCAGTCATCCACCAAAATGATTTCCTTGAGGAGATGCGGCGGAGACCGGTTGAGGACACTGTGCACCGAGCGAAGAAGCGTGGACCAAACTTCATCCACGAAACAGAAGATCACACTGGTAGAAGGCAAGTCATCGTGGACCACGTTTTCCTTGCACCTTTAGAAACAGTCCAAGAGTTACATCTGACATGGACATAAATTAATTAAGCTACATTGCTAATATAAGCTTACGTTTCAGGCCTTGTGTCCGGAATGGCTCTGTCCAGTGGAATCTTGTCACTTAAGTGGACATTAAAATGACCCTCGTTCCACCTGTTCCTCACTTCTGCCTCTTCTTCAGTGCCCAGGATTCCTGCATGACCAAACTGGCCCACAGCGTTGTGATTTCTGGGGAACTGAGTCATATCTAGGGAAAGCACTGTGTGGACAGCTGGTTTTTTGCTAACAGCCATGACATTTTCTTTGAGGTCCACTTTCTCCCCAACCTTGGGTGTGGATTGAAGTGATTTTTTTGCCTCGACCTCCCCATCTTTGATATTTGACTTGACCTCTGCAATCGTACCGTCGTTTACCTCAGATTTAACAGCCTTTATGGGAGTGTTGCTGGTGGTTTTAAGAGGGTGTGGTCCGGTCTTATCTTTAAGTTGTGCTATTGTCTTGGCTTGTCCATGCATGGCTTCGTTTTGTGGCTTTGGAGCAACATCTTTGTCCTTGAGAACTATTTTACCATTTTCTCCTTTGGTATTAGATTTGACAGGTACCATCTTTGCAGTGGTCTTACGTTTACTGTCAAACTGATTTTTCTCATTGATATCCAAATCCACACGCTTTTTGGAAGGCTTCTCAGTTTGTCGTTTTGCTTTGATGTCATCCAAAGCAGGAAGCACCACTTGATTGTTACCTTGTTTAGAGTCCATCTTCTTGTCTCCCACAAATGGTCCTCTTTTCCTCCCTCTGTAGACATTTTCAGCCACTCGTTGCACATTGAGGGGTTCATTATTGGCCTGTGACACATCTGCGTTGACCCTTTGAACTGGGTGTCCAAATCCATTCTTTATCACTTGAGACATCTTGGATCGTTGCTTGAAAACTTCCCTCTCCCTGATGACTCTCTCTTTAAGCAGCTGGCTGTTCACGTCGTTTATTGACATCCGTAAAGCTGCCATGTCAAAGATCAGCCATATGATAGATGCGACGAACACGAATGCCAGCACTCTCCCACTGCCCCTTAAGTATCTCCTTAGCTTCATCATAGTCAGATTCCTCCAATACATCTCTTCAAGCTGTTCCAAAGGTGTGGATGTGATCGCACTGCTCCCTTGTGGAAAATAGCCTCTCGCCTGCGTGGCATACTAGAGACCATGCGTGTAGCTACTTTGTTACAGCTGTATATGACTGACAAGCCGACGACTTCTGATATAAAGTTTGTTTATCATACCGTGACGATCCTGTTCATCTCCAAACACGTAGAGGCATTGTGCTGCATCTACGAAAGCCACGTGATCCTCTTGAATAGTTAAATGTGTTTGAAAATCCGAGATTTCTTCTTTTAAATGTACAAACCACAACTTTGACAGGCAGTGCTCTTTGTATGAGACCGTAGCTACCGACTTCCAGTTGGCCACCGAGCTCCGATTGGTCTGATTCATATGACACGTCACGTAACACGCGTCATGCTAAGCTAGCTAAAATTAGCTACAAAAGAACAGGAACAACAGGAAGCGTCATTAGCCATTCAAAGCACTTCATCTCTATTATTATTCTAGGGTTTATACATGTTTTTTTTGCCATGACCGATAATAATAATAATAATATTAATAATAGTAAACTGAATTCTGATAATAATACAACAATAACATTATAATAATAATCATCATCAATATATTATAGTGTAAAAAATAATAACAACAATGTAATAATAACAATAATCATCATCATCATCATCATGCTATTATTATTATTATTATTAATATTATCATTATATTATATTGTAAATATACATAAAATATTTAAATGCAAAGTTGGGGCACATTAATTTGTGACATATTGAATAATTGCAATACTAATAAGAATTGAAATATTGGAGTAAGAAATATTATTGTGAAACAAGAAGCCACCTCCCAACACTGATTCTTTTACCACAAAGTTGCCATTGCACATCAGCTTAATTTATGGTGTGGGAGTGTACTATATGGTTTGTTACCACATAAACAGTCACATTTGCTAATACACGTTTTTTTTCTTCAGAATGATGTCCATGTTGAAGTAAAGACAGTGGCAACTGTAACTAACACACCTTGCTTGGTGTTGAAGAACTTGAATGGCCACATCTCACCCTATGTGCGATTGAGCAATTTCCATTGCCTGGTTCTGGCATTTGTTTCACCAGCAGTTACACATAATATATTGGAAAATATATTTTATATTGTGATAATATTACCAAACCAACAAATCTGCTTTGTAAGTTCATACTCGTGCAAATTATGTAAATGTCAATGCAAGAGCTATTATTCATTTCTTGTACTATATTAAAAATTATCATCTGTATGAATAACTAAATTACTGATAACAATAATACTTTGTGTTAATGAGTGTTTTATTATGAATATGCAGATGAACATAGTTTTGCAGCTGCTTTACTTTACTTGATTGAGTAGAGGTGGTTATTACCAGTAATAATTGATCATGAAAAACACGTAGCACAATATCTTTGAAAAAGGTCAAATTTAGTTTGCATCCTTTTTCCTATTAAATTTGCTGCACTTCTTTGAGTTGCACCCATCTCACTCGGCTCACAATAGTGATTAAATATTCCCATGTATTTTACAGCACAACACAGACACATGTGCTACTTGTGCATTAGTTCAGCCATTAGGCAGTGATTAGTGAAGGTGACGGCAGGCTTTCCTCTTCATCAGCAGCTCTCTCCTGGGAGCCCCATTGACTCCATCCAGCCTATTAACAGCCCCCAACACAAGGAGGAGGGGATGCTGCCTGCCTCCCATGGTGGCTGCCCTTATAGCCGCACTACACAGGCTTTCATTAGTGTGTTAGCTAAATGATTGGCCTCAGGACAGCCCCCAAGCCCTGCGATGCATGTGTTAGCTTATGTTCCATCCGTCTGTCAATTTATTCATTTATGCAGCAGTTTCTGCATCCACACTCACATGACATCATTTTGCATTATTTAACTGCATGATTTCTAAGCTGATGGGTAAAGGTGCTATGGTAAAGGTAAGAAAATGCATGGAGACAATGAGGTGCACACGAGTGAACCTAAATAAACAGGAGATATAATTCAAATATATAATTCAAATTCAAAACTCCTTTAGTGACATTACTGGAGGCTATACAACAGACTTTCTTGAATATACTTATTAATACACTTTTTGGATCGTATTTGGAGTTGTGTGACAACTTAAACCACAACACAATGCAATTATTTATTAGAATGTATGAGAATTTCTAAAACAATATAGCTGACATGATAATCACAATTAACCCTAACCCAATATACTTCGGGGCTAAACATGAATTGTGTGTATTTTCTTTGTGTTTGTGTGAAGATTTAATTCAATTTATAATGTGTTTTTATAAATAACAATAATCGCCCTCTTCTGCCACTTATTTTCCCCCGTATCATGTCTGTTGCAGAAAGTTTTGACTTTCTTGTTTACGTCAAGATATGTAAAATTATATGCATCAAGATTTGCTGTGGTCATTCCAGCCTTTGAAACTACAAGACTTGGTCAAGGCTCATGAGGTTAAGGCTCAAACCGTGTCCCCAATGTAGCCTATCTATACTATTTGCACTTTTGCTTCTCAGCAAAAGGGACCTAGGTTCGAATCGTGATTGGAACACGGCCTTTCTGAGTGGAGTTTCCATGTTCTCCCTGTGTCTCCCTCTGGGTGCTCCGGTTTCCTCTGGGTGCTCCGGTTTCCCTATACCACTAAAAACATGCACAATAGGTATGAATGTAATAAGTGAGTGAATGGATGGTGTTGGTTGAGGGCTTTGATGCGGCAGTGTGTTTGGCGTCTCACTTCAGAGAATGGAACAATATCTGAACTCTGAACATTGTAAAGCGCTTGGATGACGTTGGTACGTAAAAATGCACTATATAAATAAAGATTACGTACTTACTTAAGATAAAAGATCCTTTATTTGTCCCACAGTGGGGAAATTTCAGTGTTGCATCACCAGTTACAGAACAGTAGGAATGAGCACACAGCACACAAATAAACAAAGCACAGGATAAGATAAATGAACATAGCTCTACACTAAACTCTATACTAAATAACTCTAAACAAAGCTCTCTATTAAATAAAATAAAATGAATACAATCTCTAGCTTTAGCATAATAAGGAAGCAGTCTGTAATCTGAATTATGAAGCAAGAATTAAGTACAAAATATATTCTATAGTGCAGAAATATATAGTTGTATTACTTGTATGTAAACATCTGTAACTTTTAGTAGCATGAGGGTCTGGGACACAGTGACGGTGGACAGATGTGGTTGCACTTATTTACTATATTAGAAACATATGATAGCCACTTGTCTGTCATGTTTAACACTGTATAATGCCTACATCCAATCACAAGAGGACTGTCTGACCTATACCTGGCACGTCCATGACCCTCTCCTCCACTCACTCCATCAGAGGGATTCCCAGCCCCGCAGGAGGCCGTGTAGAAGAGCTAAGTGTACTGGTATGATGTCTCCAGAACATGCTAATTACAGCCCGGAATTAAAATGACAACAGTTGGTCGTGTGTGATTTACATAGAGGTCATGTTGTGCTAATACGCAGCTAGCAGGAACCGACAGCCAGCAACAATATGGTTAATCTGACCCAGTGACATTTTCACATCCAAATTATGCACATTGTGTGAATTAAATTAATTAGAGAATTCATTACGAAATACGGCTTGCGGAAATGAGGATAATATTTAGCTGTATGTGATGTAATTTTCTTTCATTGTTAAAGCTAATTTGTTTCACAACACTTCCTGCGGTAGTTTGCCCACTATGCTAACCATGATGTATGTCATTTGTTAGCCACTTCATTAATTATGATTAGAATTAGAGGGAATGTAAGGCCTGTTTTGACAGATGGTCCCCATCACGGAGACCTTTGCACAATTAACTTAGAATCAATTACATCCTATTTCTCTGTTTGGTACAACTTGAACTTGGTTTGTGTGGGGGAAGTGTTACAGTGAGTGTAGATGTGCACTGCATTAAGTGAATGTTTTGCAATTAGTGATCAGGAACCAGGGATAACCATATGCGAGAGCCTGTTGATTAGTGGGTATGGCATTCTTGCATACAAATATTTACAGAGGTTTTTTCTGTTTGTTAAAGTATACAATTTTGACTACTACCACTTCTGCTACTACTACTACTGCTACTACCACTTCTACTACTACTACTACTACCTCTACTACTACTACGATTACTAGACAGACAAGATTACAAGAAATATAAGGACATCCAACAAAGTCATTATTGTCATAACCAATTCGGCCCACAAGATGGTGCTTTTGTTCTGTTGATCAGCCCCTCCTGAAGAATGCACCGTTCTTTCAGTTTTGGTGATAGCCGAACTTTGAGTCTTGACCAAGTATTGTATATAGAAATATGTTGAAATTTAATGGGTAATTTAAAGAATTGTACCTGTTTTTCATATTTGAAAAAAATGCATGCATTACCAACACACAAACAAATATATGAAACAAATATTTACAGAAATATCGTCATCAATTCAACCCTTATCATGACAAAAGTGTTGTATATGTTCTGGAAAATACAATTTCTTTTCATTACTAAACTGCTTTAATCTGTGTCCATAGTCCACTCTTGGAGGACCGTCAGTGGCCTACGTGATGTGTCTGATTTGTTTTCATAGATCTACTTGATTCTGGTGAGTGTTTTTGTGATATTTATTTATTTATATATATTGTGGTGATGAAATTTTAGATGATGTGAAACCTCCAGTCTGACCACTGCTCTAACTGCAGTCCTGATGTCAGCAACATGCAAAAGTAGAGGCATCATTTGTAAATAAGTACCATTTGAAATCTTAGATTACATTTTGTTTTGATGTATTTACGGCAAGTGAGGCCTGACCACAGAACAAATACACTTTACTTCATTGAATAACAATTTTATTTTTTTTAAAAACACACTACGCAGTTACAGTATTGCATTATCAGAACTTCTCTTCTACCAATAAAATGTAAGCTATTTAGATACATTTTCTTAAGCAATCTCAAAAATTATAATATCAATATGTGATGTGTATACAGTAACTAACACTTGTCAAACTGTGTCCTTGTCCCCAATACCAATCTGTGGTCTTACACCGAGTGGTTCATACTTTCATTCTGGGCTGTTCCTTTTTGTTGTAAATAGAGGATCAAACAGCTTCCCTTTAAAGGAGGGCCAAGTCCTTTATCCCTTTTCTTGCAGGTGACATGAAGGTGATACTGCCTTGGCTCCCACTGGACATGACTTAATGTCTGACATAAAAAAATAACTACATCATTTGTCTCAATCCAGAGGGCTGACTTGGCATGGACAGCACCGTGCTAAATGTCACCCTGTAATGAGTTCTGGCCAAAGGTACACAGTATACGGAGAGTGCCCGCTGCAGGGATGCCCACTGGCCAGCTTTTCTGCCCTCAGCCATTTGGACCACCCGGCTTTCTTTGTCAACGCAAGCTTTACGTGATCCATATCCAAAACAAAAGTTGGACAAGTCAAAAGTTGAGCATAACTTTTTTTTGGTTTTCAAAAGTTGATATCATGGTGAAATATTGAACAGTGGTGGAAGTAATGTTTTGATAAAAGCATAAAGCTACCTTTAGAATGAAATATTCCCAGGCACACGCACACAACCACAGTTTAATTATTTCGTTTGTTCTCAATTTATTATTCTTTTTTCAAGAACAATAATCTTTAGTTCTCACTCACTTCTGTCTTAAATTACGCTTTCCTACGCATTTCACTGTGTGCCCCTCTGTTTGAAACGTATTGCGCTCAGGCTCGGACCCAAAAGATGTGACTAATTACGTCTGACTGTTGATTGATGTATCGCTGCTTGGATCGTTTCACATGTCACCCCCGTTGTCATATTCTAATTGGACCTCAAAGTTTTGAGGAACTTGTCGTGTATTGTTGCGTGGCTGTGACGCCTATAGACAACACGCTGGCTTGATAATCACTGAAGGCGCCGGAGATGAGGGAGCATGGTATCTAAATTAACTTTTCCTATTTCCCGCTGAATGAAATCAATTCCAGCCTTTTATTCTTCTTTCATCTGGCTTTTGTCTTGTTGCGGAATCTTTTTTCTTTCCTCCCCATTCATCTGTTTTGCCCTTTCCTTGATCTGATAGCATTAAACATATAATTAAGTCATAAAGGAGGGGACTGATGAGTGTAGCAGATGGTAATTGCGTCCTACATTTGAATGAAATGATATGCATTGCTACAATTTACAGCCTTCGCCTCATATTTTATTCAGCAACCTTTTATCTCTTTTCCTGCAGAATTATTCTGCAATAAATTTAGACATCTTATCAATAGGCCGAGTGGTAGTGTCAGAAACATGGGGAAAAATGAGACCCGGACGTTTTATACTGTTTAAAATAATTTTCCATAATAAAGGAGTTATCAGAGCTGCTCTATCACGGCGGAGGAGCACTTCCTCGGGCTGCAGATTTGTGGACGGCTGTCAGTCTCCTGCCTCAGACAGCTGTTTGAAAGGACAGGCTGCAGCTTCCACCTGGGTTCATCTGAGGCTGCTCAAACTCAGCCAAACTAATATGGAGGGAAAAACTTCTGCTCACAGCATATACCTGTAGATAGAAACCGCTTAGTTCCTTCTAGCTTCAAAGTTTAGAATTTGCTGCTACGAGTAATGCACGCTTTTGTTGTGTCCTTTGGCAAGACACTTCACACACCTTGTAGATGGCCTCGAACTTTGGAGACATAATTTTGAAACCCAAACGTCTGTCCTTGAGGCACGTTCACTCTCCTGTCCAACTTCAGGATGACTTTTACTTCTCTGATGGTTTGCCCTTACGCAGACTTTGCTCCTTCTGTACTCTCGCTGCATGTGAATGGAGGAATGCCAGGGGGCTCTTTCTGTCCCATTGACATGCTTCCCTCCTGCATGTCCCTGGTGTTGAGCTGGACTCCGCTGATATTTTAGCTGCATGCTGGGGCCATATAGGTTTAATTCTCATGTTCCTGCCAACCTGCCAAATGCACACATAGCTTGCCAGCTGGAAGGCTTTCACTTGTTTGGGGTCTATGGGGGCATTAGCATTAGGGGCAAGTGTTTCGAACATAAGCACCCCTCACAATGAAGGTGCGGCACAAGTGCTTGGCAAGAGTCAAGTCACTCAGTTTTATTACTCTTAAAGGAGACATTATGCTAAATCAACTTTAAGTAAGCTTGTAACCTTGTTATACAAGTGTTCTAGTGTTATTGCCTCATTCAAATATAAGGAAGTGATTGATTCAAGCATGTTTCAGGAACACTGTATCTACCTCTTGGACATCTTTTGTTGTGTGTTGGATTATAAAAATGTTTGACACTGAAAGAAAAATGTACCTCATTCTATAATCATAGGCAGCCACAAAATATATCAAATTCTGCTGGCTACTGTGAAATTACCCATCACATTGATTAGGTCATTAGGATTAGGTTATTTTGGTTGATTTTCCATATGCGTAGAGAATAGTATATTTAGTTGACTATTCATAGAAGTAAATGGCCTGTACTTTGTTACGATCTCACCATAAGAACCTTCAGGATCTAAACAGCTTTTTCATTAATAAAATGAAGAGTCCCCCTCTGACCTCTGGGAACCCAGGTGGGGCGGCTGCGGCTGTAAAGTGCCAAACTGTTGTTATGTCCTTAGGCAAGACACACACAATGCCTAGAATAAGTCGTGTGTGTGATGGTCGGAAGGGACAATGGCACATAGGTTGCCTCGCCTCTTGGGCAGCTGTGGCTACAGTATAGTTTATTTCCACCGGAGTGAAATTCCTGTGAATAATTATTTGTATCTTGTGCATGTTTGAAATAAAAAAAACAAATGAAAGAAAAACGACCTGTAAAGCATCTTTGAGTGCCCAAAAAAGTGCTATATAAATTTGCTGAAAAAACAAAAGGTAGGTCATCTTTCCTGAAGGACTAAAATGCACTATATATATAATGTTATATAATGTTATACTTAACACAATGCATGTTATACCCAATGGCTAAATATGAACAATTTATGGTATTGTCACGTGGAGAGGTGAATGAAGGACTCAAACTGCAGGATAGCCAAAATAAAGCTTTTAATAAAGCAAAGTTGAAGGCAAAAAACTAACTCCAAAAATCCAAAGTAACCAGGACAGAACTTGACAAAACAATGAAGCAGCAACAAGGGGAAGAAGCACTGGGTACATAAAGACACAGACACAGGTGAAACACATCAGGGCGGGGCAGACAATCAAGACACGGGTAAACAGGACAGGAAGTCAAACTGAAACAAAACCACAGAGAACTTATTTCAAAATAAAACCAAAACACAAAACCAGAATCCACACCATGACAGGTATAATAACGTTGCACAATCCATACTCACTGATAATATAGGGCCGGTCACATATTATGTGAACTGGCCTGATTAGCAGTTTTGGTGGCTAATTGCTAATTCATCTGTTCGGAATGATCCCTGTTAACTTCCCTGACCACAACAAACACACAGTCAATGTCAAGACTAAACAGGTCTATGTTTCCCAGCTCGAAGGAAATCTAGCTGGGGCCACCCAACTCTATTTATTGATGCTTTTAGACTCAGCTGGTAATAGACTGGAAACCACAGATAATGCGTTTGATCGACCAACGTGAACACATTTCATTTGTCAAGGGTCGATAACAGTTTACAGTTGACAGAGCTACATTTATTTCAGCTTTTTGATTGTCCAGTGCAGCAAGGAGAGCGATGCAATCCGCTCCAGTCTGGACCTATACTATTATAGCTTTATGTGTTGCAAGCATGGAGTCTTCTGTTCCATTATTGTCAGCAATCTGTATTTAAAACTAATATCACTGCATGGCTTGGGGCAAAGGCACCAAAGCAATCTGAAATACACCACGGCTTTCCTTCTGTTTCTGGTGATGGGAATTAAAATGTGAAAAATATCAATTCGACCACATTTTTCATTGGTATTTGTTGTTGTTTTGTCTTTTTTTCATTTTAGGGTTGTCATGATTAGATTTTTATACTCAAGAAGCCTGATTTGTATTGTGTTGTTTCGAACATAATGAGAACCATAGGCAAGAATGAGGAAATTAACTGGCATTGACCAGAACAGAGATGTTAGGGCAACCAGAGGTTTTGGGCTATTCGGGGTAACGCCTGGTATAAAGCATTGGAGATCAGAGTCCACATGGATACACATTGACAGAGCTGTTTAAAGGGAATGTAGTGAGATTAACTTGACCTGGTAAGAAGTAGTCTTGATCTAGATTAGACTCCAGTAGTTTAAGTTACAGAAGGATTTTCTCGAATTTAAGAAAAGAACCGCCCTCCTCAGAGGGAACACCTTTCAAAACGTGTCTTGCATATCACCAGAATGATTGAAAATTAGGAGGACCAATAGTTTAGATGAGTTAAACAGCTGCTAAATGTTTGCCTGATCCAATTGCCGTCTTATAATTAGGCAATTATAAAATTAGGGATGTTGGATCGGATTTTGTGAATTTATTGACCTGATACAGTGACCAGTGTCCACCATGGCCTTGCGTGCTTAAATAACTATAAACAGATGTTTGAAAGTGCAATGGATTTTTTCACCCTATTTATTTGAAAATGTATGAATAAAGCATAATACAAAGCAAAATCATGATTTTTTTGAACCTGTATTGCGTAGGCTGCTCGTGTTTCCTTTATGATTGTGAAGAGCCTGTGAGGGCGCACTACTTTCTGCTCTGTGCTGGTCCGTGCTCCTTGGCTCTGGCACAGGTTAGGCCAAGGCATGCGCTGCATATTGTTTGTGTTCATTTGAATAAGGACAAATGTCAGATTTCCATGGCTCGAGGCGGCCTGCATGTTAGATGATCAACTCTTTTAGGCCCCTGGATGTGGGGTCATGGGCAGCGCTTCCAGGTCACTGTCACTGCACGCCGGTTTGGGGCCATAATTGACCTTTTGACAGAGCGCACCGAGACGGCCTTTCTCCCAGGGCACAAATAATCACTTCACATTTACTTGTGGCTGAGCTCATGTTCACTAATTAAAACATTTGCTTCATTCTGAGGATCACTGTGATGTAACACAATTGTTTGAGAGTTGAGTGTTTTGCTTGTGATGTTATTTGTGAAGATGATTTTTGTGTATCAAAGTACTTCATCATTATAGTTATTCAACATACTGACTGTGCTGAGAAGTTGGAATTTGTTTCATTTTGAAGATCTTACACTTGGATCAAAGTAATTATAAATATATTCACTTGTGTCTTGTTTGTTGCAGCAACTGTGTCACAATCCGCTGGTATCTGGGACATATAACAAAGGTTGAATATAGCCGTTTTCCCAGTAGTCCTTTCACTCCCCGGGGCCTCCTCTGGGGCGTAGGATGTCCAAAGAAGCATGCGTTTACCCTTCACACGGCTTGTCTCTCCTTACAGCCATCACACTTACGGCTCTGCCTCTTGTTGCCTGCAACGATAACTTTCACTTCACTTTGGACTTTATTTCTTTTCTTTTTGAAAATAGTGTTGTTCTCCACGTCCTAAAATAGGCTTTCTTTCATATAACAATTCCAATTCCCTTCACTTCTCCAGGCTTCTAAATCCTTCACTTTTCCCAGGCTTATGTCTCAAATCTAGACGAATGGAGTGTAAACGCGTTGAAAAATGCTTCTGGCACCATGGTTGAGATTTGGAGAGTATTTACACAAAAAGCACAAAGCCAGTGCCACAGGCCAGGCCTTTGAGAGCAGCGTATTATATTATTAATTAAAATACAAGTCACTGTGTAGCCCATGGGTATACAATGTAGCACACTTGATTGAATCAGGTAGCTGGGGCCCAGGACTGCAGGATTTACTGCTCCAAGGGACCGAGGAGATTTGAGCATGGATGTATTACTCCACACAGAACCATGTTTGGACAAACGTTTGTGCACTTTTAAAGTCAGATGCTGCATTCAGAGCACAGGATCAGTTACAACTTTTCAATGATACGGTTTGCTTTCATTTTCTTTCCAATATAATGAGTGTTTTTATAATGTGTATCTAAAAAAATGCAAAATACAACATTAGATACAATAACGATTTTTTAATTCAGTAATTTCAACGTTTAATTCCGTTTTTTTTTCTAGCATGGCTAACACCGAATTTGTATGTCCCGAGTGAATATCTAAATTGTGCAGTTAAAATGATTCAAGCTTACCCAGCAGCATGGGTAA
>JAPMNZ010950657.1:0-10308 GCA_029875035.1 Pomatoschistus microps | reverse complement strand
ACAGAGAGGTAAGCAGTAGGTTACATGGACATCATGTAGACCCCTTTGTGCCTGTGGACACAGGAATTATGGCCAGTTACCCTTTTGTTGTGGATTTCAGAAGAAAAATATTGCTCAAATTGCTCAAAAGTAGAACAATGTAATTGTTTTCAGCTCTCCTATTATTGTTATCGTAAAATAGTTGACAGGAATGGACATTGTGATATTTGTGTAACCTTTGGATGGTTTCTCACAAAAGGTTTTAAAGGTTTTTGCCGCTGTGGTGCAACCTTTAATAATAGAGACAAAACCACAAGCAATAATGCCGGGTTAAAGGGGCTGAAATATGCTAAATCTTTCACAGCTTTTGACCACTTTTACCTTGTAATTTACATTTTAATTTTAGAGCAATTCATGCATGTTTGAGTAATTTGTATTCTAGAACCAAGACGCCAGGCTCCTCTCGGACTCGGACCACTCAGACACTGTGTTACCTATTCCTTTGATGTTGCATGAAGAGACAGACGCAAAGCTGTATGGACTGAATGCAGTTGCATTTGTCTTAATTTCACCTGTTCTGAAACGTGCCTTGGGCAGACGCTTATGTGCTGAGGACGACCTATGGGGTGTGCTCCAGTTCCTGGAAGAAGCAGCAGGGGCAGGAAGGGAGGCACTACAGATGCTGTGTAGAAGTGAACAACTCCAGGAAAGAGGACAGAGAGGGCTCCATGGAGCGAGGGCGAAAAGTGACGTGGCGTGTTGCCGGAAGTTGTGGTTCCCATAAGTCTTGGTCAATCTTTGTGGTGTGAGGAGCAGTCCCTGTTTGTTATTTGTAGGTGTCTGCGTCGGTCATGCTCAAGGAAAAAGGACAGAGAAAGGCGACTGAGCCGAGGAGACTTCCCAGCACGAGCAGAGGTGCTGGTTCTGCTTTTGTGCCTCAGGTGCCGACCTGCCCTGGAGCAGATCAGGCCCATGGACTGTATGGAATCTTACTCTATACTTTTAGTTGACCCACATTTTTTTTCGTAAGTAATTTTATTTATGTATTTATGTTCTTATAAATATGTTACCATAACATCTGTATGTTTTATTCATTCCACCCTCAAGGCTTCCACTTCTAATTATGTTGCTTACCATAGTTTTTTAAATTCACATCAATCATCTGCCATGTTGTCACATCACCCCTCCACCTGTGACACGAGTTCATTTTATTATCATAATTTTGGATCAATATTGAGATTTAGAATATAATATTTCATCCTTTCTTTTTTATTCCCTTTTATTAGTCCATTTCTGGGATGAGGGAGGGGGGGGTTGGCAATCAGAGATGACATCCAGTCCTCAGAGCACCAGCCCCTCACTGATCCTCCTGCAGGCGGTGGATCCACAGGACGATGGCTGCTCCGTCAGCAAAGACATAGCCCTGGTGTTTCAGCAGGGGCTTCAAACAAAGTGGGGTTAAGTGTCTTGCCCAGGGACACAACGATCGAACCCTTGCTCATTAGATTCAAAGATCACTGCTCTACCAACTGAGCCACTGATATAATAATGTTTTATATTATATATAACAATGTTCTTAGACTCTTTTCATAGCAGGAAGTTATGTCGTCTTTAAATACGTCATTTTCTGTTCATGGTTGAAGGCAAAGATAATGAGTGTTTTGGGGTGATTACACGCTTGCATGTCCTTCATTGTCTGTTCCAAATGATGATAAGGTCTAGTCGGACTTGAACACACAAATCAATGTTTATTTGCGAAGGCTGTCTGCTAATGGGCCTGATGTGTCCATAGGATCAAGGTCTAGTCTGCTGTTAAAGCTTTTGAATCAGCCTTTGAAACAAAGCTCCAGTCTCAGTTAATCTCACAACTTTATCACAAAGACTTACTTCTGCGATGAATCATGTACCAGTGAATGCAGGCGGCAACGATCCACGGATATAATCAACAATAACACTTGGCATTCTTATGTAAATGTGCCCCTTTTGTTTGCATGCTCCCGGTTTAGTCATTAGTGAATGTGCAATAATGACAGAAATTAACATGATTTTACCCAATACTATGGTGATGAATCAGAAATTTTCGACATTCAGGCATTTTAATCCGAGATTCAGGAGCAATTACATCTACAGCCCCTTCAAATTAGATCCCCAAATAATTCTTAATTCATACATGCATAGTTTTCCATTCATTTTTAAAAATGATTCACAATAACTTTAATGCTGATTGAGTAAATCTCAAAACATGTTTCATATGAATCCTTCTGAGCCCTATCTAAGGTTGTCTGCTAATGGGGCCGATGTGTCCCATTAGCACCGGGGCGGCACGGTGGGTGAGTGGTGAGCACTATCGCCTCTCAGCAAGAAGGTCCTGGGTTCGAATCCCGGTTGGACCAGAGCCTTTCTGAGTGGAGTTTGCATGTTCTCCCCGTGCCTGCGTAGGTTTCCTCTGGGTACTTCGGTTTCCCCTACCACTAACAACATGCTCACTTGGTTAAATCCTCCAGCTCTGGTCCTGACCAAGCCAGGCCTCAACATCTGGAGATGGGTTCCTGGGCGCTGTTACTACGGCGACCACTGCTCCTGACGTAAGCCTTAGTGGCATCAGGGTGGGTCAAATGCGTTGACTTGTGAATGTTAATGGCAATAGATTTCTGTGGTTTTTGTTTTGTTAAAGTAGCTCTCAAGGGGAAACAGTTGGATACCACTGAGCTTTGTGAACTATATCACATAAATCTTTTATTAAGGCAGCTATTTTTCAGCATTTTCTTTTCATTATTGTGATTATTATTACTATTATCTCCTAGTTCCCAACCTTGTGGTAGATGAACAGGAGATACAACCATACAGGTATACAGGTGGAAAAGGGACTGGGACTACTGCTGGGCCACTGAGGAGCACAGGGACTGTCTTCCTTCTGGGTCTGAGGAGCACAGGGACTAGCCTCCAACTGGGACTCTCAGGAGCACAGGGACTAGCCTCCAACTGGGACTCTCGGGAGCACAGGGACTAGCCTCCAACTGGGACTCTCAGGAGCACAGGGACTAGCCTCCAACTGGGACTCTCGGGAGCACAGGGATTAGCCTCCAACTGGGACTCTCGGGAGCACAGGGACTAGCCTCCAACTGAGAATCTCAGGAGCACAGGGACTAGCCTCCAACTGGGACTCTCAGGAGCACAGGGACATAGCCTCCAACTGGGACTCTCAGGAGCACAGGGACATAGCCTCCAACTGGGACTCTCAGGAGCACAGGGACTAGCCTCCAACTGGGACTCTCAGGAGCACAGGGACTGACCTAAACTCTAGAATGTAGCCCAATATGAAACAAGGTTCTAATCTGTTAATGTTCAAATCAATAGGTAAAAACAAAATGTATTAGTTAAATGTATGACTGTATTGTTGCTTTTACTTCACGTTTGATGGTTTTGACGCTTCCTTTCTTATTGTGCGATTTCAATAAACATGACTTGTCTTTATCTTATTGTCTTTCTGAGCAGATCCTATACGGCATTTAACCATGCAACGTCATGCAATCTACTCCTTCTGTCCACACGTTTCCTTCATGCCAGTATATAATCCCGATGCCTTTGAATAAAACCCTGTAATCCAGTTTATCTTCATAGTGAATGTCGCCGGCTGCCTGAGGAGTGGGCTCAGGTGGGTCACTCGTGCGAGGAGATTTTAAAGGATCATCTCAGACCAAAGAACAATATGTTTTCTCTGGAGGCTCTTTGGACATGTTGTTCCCTGTCAGCTTGTAGATACCTAATTATCTCACAGAGGAAAATGACTAAGCTCCACGCCCCTGTCTCTGCACCTATGGCTTTCACAGTCCATTTAGTAATATAGCCATAAATGACCAATCCAGCATGTACTTGTCCCGTGTCTGTAAGTGTTCAGATGTACTAATTTTATGCCTCCTGTTATACGTATTTGAGATCAACACACAAATGTAATCACTGCCGTATGTCAAGCCCCGTGCATAGAAGGCTTTGGAAATGAGCACGTCCCCGAAACGGCCACTCAGCGAAGCTATAAAGAGCGCCACGGTCCATTAACTTCTTTCTTTTTCTAAATATTAACGTTGATATCAGTAGAGGCTCCAGAATCACACGCTGTTTTATCGCAGCAGTCTGAATGAGTGCTGTGTTTATTTGAAGCCATGATAATAATGCAAGATCACAGTAATTAGGATTAACTTCAGTGTGAGCTGAAAAACTACTGATGAACTGCCTATTGGGGGAGTTCAACAAGCTGCGTGTTTCAAAGTAGGGAGTGGGTGTAGCGCTGATGCCTCATGGTAAGATGGTTGCGGGTTGGATTCTTATTTCCCAACCTAGACTTTCAATTCGTTTTTTGTGTAGCCCTAAATCACAACAGCTTCATCTCGTAGGACTTATATTTTCCTCTCCGGTATTGTTTAAATCCAGGTTTAAAACAGTTTTGTTTAGCTGTGCATACAACTGAGGGATTTTATATTTTCTATTTCATGTACTGGGATAATTTTTTATTTTTTCATTTATTTGTTTTAATGCTATCTTGTTCAGCACTTTGAGTTGCATTCTGTATAAGTTGTGCTATACAAATAAACTTTTTCTTGCCCTTACAAAGTGGGGACTTTAGCAAATGTATTTCAATGTGGTTTAACTACAAATGGCAAATAACATGAATCTGAATCTGAGAATCAAACGGTTAAATCAAAGAAATGTAATGATAACAAACACAGTATTATTATTAGCCACACGGTGGCTGAGTGGATAGCACTCTCGCCTCTCAGCAAAAAAGTCCTGGGTTCAAATTCCGGTCGGGACAGGGTCTTTCTGAGTGGAGTTTGCATGTTCTCCCCGTGTCTGCATAGGTTTCCTCCGAGTACTCCAGTTTCCCCTACCACTAAAAACATGCTCACTAGGTTAATCCTCCAGCTCCGGTCCTGACCAAGCCGAGCATCAACATCTGGAGATGGGTTCCCGGGCGCTGTTACTACGGCGACCACTGCTCCTGACGTAAGCCTTAGTGGCATCAGGATGGGTCAAATGCAGAGGATTGAATTGCCCTTAGGAGATTAATAAAGTGCACCTTTACATTTACCTTTTACACACAAGAGCCATTGGTCCAAAGGGAGTGGGATGAATGTTGTATCTCATTGATGAATGTTCCCCCATCTCCCAAAACATGCTCCGTGCAGCTCCCAGATGCCCTTAACAGGTAAACCCTTCAGGCACCTTTTTTTAATGAAAAATAAATTAGTTTTAGTCTTATTCCATTATTTGTTGGCAAAAATGCATTTATATTTTTGTCATTAGTCATTTTGATTTGGTTTTTGTTTCGTTTTCATCCACAAAAACCTTTGTTACACTGCTTCCCACAAACGTTTCCTTATATTTCTTTTTATGTCATACATTTTCAAAGTCCTCAATTTCTGGAAAGAAATTATATATTATCTGAATTTAAATATAACATTTTGAAGTATTCTGAATTCAATAAAGTCTATCATCCAACTATTTTTGTCCTCTTTATCAGTCTCAGCATAGGCACAGATACCCATCACTTTCCTGTGAATCAATATTCACATGTAGTTTATTATAACATCCCTTCATCTCTATTCCAATTGGTCTTTTATCTGACAAAGTTGTGCTGTGAAGTTGATGGAGCACACCATTGGAATCCCTAAAGGTGTCTTCTATTGAGGGTTAAGTGGGAGACGCACAGCAGCAGGGAGGGAGTTTGAAGTGTATCGCTGTTTCTCATTGGTCCCTTGGATATCAGTTTAACCACTCGTTTAGTCGTGGGCGGAGGCGTGTAGTGCCACAATTAGTTACCCTTGGATTTCACTTCTGAATATTTCTTTTAAAAAAGCAAAAAGACGATTCATATGCCCTTGCCCTAAATCTGTCCAAACACGACTTCAAACCTGCATATAACGAGAGGGAGTGAAAGAAAAAAACAAGATACTATTGATGAGATGAGTTCTGCTTCACAATTGGATAACTGCTCAAGACACAATCCAAACATAAGAGCGTAATTAGAAAGACAGAAGGGTGCCACATTTATTGGAGAGGTTGTTGACCCGAACATCCTCGTCAAGCTGAATATTTTGGGAAAGGATGTGACTAACGCTGCTGTGGAATCAAAGCAGCAGCTCGAGTCCCCTCTTTGGAGCCGTTTGAACATGTGTATGTATAGTGGGCACTTACCTCTCCAACTGTCTCTAATGTATGTAATTATAGCTGCAGTCAGGCACGATGAGCACTCACTGTGTTCTGTAAAGACCTATAGGCGCAGTGCAGTGTCTAATTTTACTATGTCCTTTCATTGAGTTTCTACAAGGCACATACATTATTCATTCACTACCCCCACACCCCTAACTTATACACATCTTTTATTTCAAATTTAGGATTGATGTGACTGAGATAAGAACAAGTTTGTGTTCCAAACTGCTCCGCCTCCTGCTTGTCTCCATTATCATTATTATCATTTGTTTTAATTGAGAAGGGACAGATACAGAAAACAGTCATGCAGTTGTCTGATGCATGCATCATGGAGCTTATAGCCACAGCTAATTGGCAGCACTTGCCACTTCTCTCCCTCCATGGGGATGTGTTGAATAGTCCACGGTTGCATCAGTTTGTTCTTGTTACAGAGGAGGGTCTCAGGAGGGTCTAAGGAGGGTCTCAGGAGGGTCTCAGGAGGGTCTCAGGAGGGTCTCAGGAGGTTCTCAGGAGGGTCTCAGGAGGGTCTAAGGAGGGTCTCAGGAGGATCTCAAGAGGGTCTCAGGAGGGTCTAAGGAGGGTCTAAGGAGGGTCTCAGGAGGGTCTCAGATGGGTCTCAGGAGGGTCTCAGGAGGGTCTATGGAGGGTCTCAGGAGGGTCTAAGGACAGCGGAGGCCCATCCCCTGTGTGTCACATTGGTTAATATGTGTGTTGTTTTGACCAATAACAGACCACCTGCATGTGCGGAGCATAGACTGTAAGACAGATCTCTCAGACCTCAGTGGCTGAGCAGGACATAGCCTGGTTTATGCTGTGATGGGAGACCACTAGGAACACTATACCTAGTGTTGTAAACTGGGATTGTAAAGTGCCAAACGGTCAGTGTGTCCTTAGGCAAGACACTTAGACCAGAGTGCCTAGTGTGAGTGCATGAGGCAGCTGTGGCTACAGCAGTAGCTTATCCCTGTGACAGAATATTGCCAAGTGTCTTTGAGTGTCCAAAAAAGCAAATTCTTACCTATTTCTATAGTTGTAGTCTAAAGTTCTCCAAACGGTGTCTGGGCTCCATCTTTTGATTGTTCCATATCCAATTTCTGAAAAGCTCTTGCGCCTAACTGTGGACTGCATCACGGTTTGCCACATGAACTCATTTGTGGCCATAATTAACTCAAATTAACTTTTGAACTGCTTTAATTGGTAGATGTAAAATGGTTGAACTTGCCAAACATTGAGCAAAGACATCTTTTCACACCATCCTTGAGCGTTTGGTTTAAATGCAATATAATTGGTCAAGCTCAGAAATTAAATTCACTTTGGGTGTTGGCATTCAAATTTAAACAGCTCAAAGACACGCTCATTATTTTTGAACAAAGGTGTTAAATTATAACATCGGGCCTTCTTCACACATCTTTGGTTTTATAATGTGTTCCACAAAGAACAAAGAGCAACCAAGCCTTTGTGAATAAAATTACCTGCCAGTTTCCCCTCGCGGCACCAACAGCCTACAGAATGCATAAGGAAGTGGGCAATGCATTTATGTATTAAGTTGCCTTTACAGGAGAAACCAATCGAGGGCCACGGTTGATGTTCCGTAAAATTGAGCGTAAAGGAAATACAAAGCCATGCGGATAAAAGTATCAAGCAGACCACAGTTGTAAAGATGCATTTGAGGCAAACTGTGCCAGGTTTTTCTTCAGATCAAATGCTGTACTCTCTGTGACTTCACTGGGAGACTGTAAACACCGTGTTGAATAGTAATCAAGTATTGACGATTCAAGGCACAGCTGTCAAACACATGGCTTAGGGGCAAAATGTGGCCCGTGAGACCCTTTGTTGTGGTCCCAGAACTGATTTTCAATTAATATGATAAAAAAGTACAAAGATCAACATTTACTGTTGCTAAGATAAGATGTAAAAAACACATGACAGTAGAAAAACTTCAAGAAGTTTCAATGGGCGAAGAAGGCTGCGTCCATATGGGCTATTTGTTAATTCTATAATTAATTTTAATATCATTATTAGATTACTGTGTACAATTATATATTTGCATTTGTATTCATCAGACACTTTTGGCTCACAGTCTGCTGGATTGACAGGTGTAAATCCAGCCTCCGGCATGTACACATGTGGCGTAATCTCAGCGAGTTTATAATCTTCACTTAATTTTTTTTCATTGGGTTGTTTAATCTGGAGGAAGTGGTTTTAGCTCCGGAATAACATTACATTACTCTGGATTCTATTGTGTTTAGAAATTGGCATGGACCCATGCTATATGTGGCTAACGACTTCTTTTCCTTTCTGGTTAAACTGGAATCATTGTAGATCAATCAATTATTTAACAATCGTACGAAAAGACTCATCCTCATCTAGAATTTATGTGACCAGCCTCCACTGTGCGTAGGTAAATCATGTGATGCTTTTTTCCGTCTTAAAAATCCACGTAAAATGACTGAAGCCATGTAAAATATCGCAGTCTCCTAATACTAAAAAATGTACATCTTAAATTATTCACTGACAGTACCGCCGGCTGTACCAAAGCTTTGTTTTACGTCCCGTTTATGTCACTCTTGTGAACACTCAAAGCAACTGAGGAGGAAATTGCCGTGACTTTCCACTGACACTGTTTCCCGCTGCCAGTCACACACTGAAATGGGGCATCAGCACAAAGCCCGGCGATATCAGGTGAAAGATATGAATTTAAATAAGGCGTTCCTCTGGGGATTGGGGCTCCTCTTCCTGACTCTCCGGTCCCTGCTGGCCGACAGAACGATAATTGGACGAAGTAACACGCCTGTGACGACCTTGTCTCCTAATCACATACAACACTCAGCCATTAACAAAGATGAATCCTCAGTGCGATAAAGTGAGAAGTGGATCTAATGACATCTGTGAAGTATATATCAAAGTCTGCGCTCTCACAAAACTGTGTCCAGAGAATAACAGTGTAACATTAAACGGCACAGTTTAAAATGAGAACAGTCACTCTTGCTTGAACTCATTTTCTAAAGCTGATGTTTCTCTGATGGAGTGTGCTTATCATCATTTTAATTTTTTTAATTGACCCTTTAGGCGCCAAAGTAATTGCCATACAAGCTCCTAAATCCAGAAAACTTTCTGGACAGCAAGTTTGCTTCCAGCAACAGTCTCCCTACATTTGTCTTACATAGTTGATTCTATGTTATCTATCTGTAGTTAGTGCTTGTGCCTCACAGCAAGAAGGTCCTGGAATCGATTCCTCCTCTGGGCATTTCTGTGTGGAGTTAGCATGTTCTCCCTGTGTCTGCATTGGTTTCCTCCTGGTGCTCCGGTTTCCCCTAACACAAAAAAATAAGTACAATAGATCTAGCATGCACGTTCTGTATACGGCAACTCCACTCCCATCTCTGTGTGGAGTGAGAGACAAATGCCCACATCAATTGTTAAGCCTTTGTGACTCTGGTCTGTGAAAGGTGCTCTAAAGATTACTTACTTAGTTACTTACTGTGTTTTTCCATCATTGATTACAGTAGTCCACTATCCATCTTTATATCAAAGCATACAGCTAAATGTTTTTTTGTTTTTTTTATCTGATTTTATGTGTTTGCTTTTATTTATGCTGCTGTCTGTAGCACTTTGAGGTTTAATTTCAAATGTAAAGTGCATTATAAATAAAATTAATTTTTATTATTACTATCTCCTATGAGTTGCTCTGAAAAATATGGCATCAAACCGGACACCTGGGAGACAGTACCAGGTGCACACATTGGAGATCACAAATAAAACAAGGAACGTACGACTATGAAGAAAAGCGAAGTGAAACGGCTGAGCAAACACGCCAAACAAACAAACAGTGCCTTGCCTCAAACACTGCCACATTTCCTGCCCCCGCTGCCCTCGCCTCTTTCAGCACCGAATCTGGTCGACCAGTCACCTCATAACCCAAGTTATCATCATTTATTTGGAGAACAGAGGCTCATCTACGTAACAAAGGAAGGGGTTATTATTTCACAATGCATTTCTCAACAACAATAACAAAATTCAATCAACAATTTACAACATTGTTCTCTCATCATAAATAGACCCGGGGTTGTTTTTAGATCCATTCACACTAATATGAGGAACTGGCACAAGCATGTAACGCCG
>JAPMNZ010950643.1:0-10600 GCA_029875035.1 Pomatoschistus microps | reverse complement strand
TGTTCAACTGAGGCTGGATCTTTATTCATGAAGCACTTTTCTAAACAAAAGTAAACCGGGCGGCATGGTGGCAATTTCTGTAACAAGAAGGTGGTTTGTATTCTACCTCCAGACAGGGTTTTTCTGTTGGGTGTTTGCATGTTATCCCCATGTCTGCATAGGTTGCCTCAGGTGCTCCAGTTTCCCCTACCACTAATAATTTATGGTAAAATCCTCCGGCTCCGGTATTCCTGACCAAGCCGAGCATCAACATCTGGAGATGGCCCCAGGCACTGTACTACAGCGACCACTGCTCCTGACAGAGACCAGACGCATTACAGAATGGGTCAAATGCAGAGGACAAACTGCCCTATGGGGACGATAATGTACTGTGAAAAAAAGCTTTCTTAAACAAACATTATATATCCTACATTTAGAGGCACAAGCTTCAGGTTTTTCAATGTCTCCCGCCCTGAGAATAACGGAAAAGCGGTGGAATGGCCTCAAAATAGCCAATCCATAGCAGCGAATAGAATCAGACACAAAACTGACAAAACATCACTTTCACTATCGACCTTCAATAAAATCCTATCTTGAAAGCCTGTCCTTGTTTGACAGCCCTCACACATACAAACACGATCCAATGTGAGACTTAGATAACCCAGATATTCAATTCAATTTATTCTTGTATAGCCCTAAATCACAATGGTAATTATTGTGGAAGACTTTGTATTCGCCAACACAGATCAGAGAATCAAACAGTTTGATTAAAAAAACCAAACACATAGAGCCATTGGTCCATAAGGGGCTGATGTCCAATGTCCACACATATTGATAAATGTCCATACATATAAGCAGTTCAGTCAGATGTAAGTGTCTTTCTTGTGTAGCAAAGGATTACATTATTGCGTCATCAGTTATAAACGCTAATGTTCATTTCCCATGTGTTTTCTCTGAGTGGAGCTGTGGATGTCCCTGCTCCGATCTGACAGAGTGTAATTTCATCAGAGGCTGCCATTCACTGTCAGCGTTGCTCGCACTGACTTGGGGGAGAGTCCCAATTATAGCACGACATATGTGCGATAATAGGGAGATAATTGCATGGCATTCGCAACAGCCGTTTTAGGAGCCAGCAGCTAACTTTCATCTCGGCTCTCTGTAAAACAACATATTTGGCCCAATTCTGACAATACAAATAACTTTGTATAGTAAAAAAAAGTACACTGAATGGATATAGAATGTGTCCTTGTGGATTGCATACCCCATCAATAACATGAATCATCTCTATAATTACCTAAAACAGCTAAATCCAACTTATTGAATTTAGAGTTTGAGTTTGCTTCCTGTCTCCTGTTGATTGTTGCCCTAATGTGATTCACTTGTGTCTCCCTGTGTGTATTTATACCCTGTGCCTTGCTGTTGGCCCATTGCATATACCACGTTTGTTCCTTGCTTTCAGCTCTGAATGATCGACAATTAGGAGGACTTTGATGATCCACCCGGAAAAAAGAAAATCCTCCAACTGTATATACCTTTTTAAAGTTTGGGTTACACAGTATGATTTGTCCTTAATAAATACATTTCGTTGAATATCATCCTGTGGACTCACCACCTCGAGGAGGATCAGTGTACTGGGTGCAGCTCTAACTGCCACCCCCGACCCAGAAATTGATTAAGGGGAAGAAAATGGATGGATGGATGGATGAAATGTATCCATATAGAGAAGGATTTTGTTGTGATAAGCTTTTGTTGTGTATTTTTTAGTATAGCAGTCACACTCACATTAGACTGTATCTTTCAGTATTCCAACCAGTATTCTAATGTATTACCTTAATTGTTATATTCAGTCCACCGACACACACACACAATCTCCTCATAGACTTCTATCACATTTGTCACATCTGAAAGCGCTAATGTCGAAACCAAAACCCAGCACGCCCAATAATACCTTTTCATTTATCTGCATAAACAGTTCCTGTCCCGGCACAACAACACCTCCAGCGGCGAACGCTTTAGCGGCAACGCATCTCCAACCAATCAGGACCAGGGCAGCTGTGACTTCCCCAACCCATTCTTTTCTCCTTCCCTGCAAAGCGTCACACAAGCAAGAGAGAAAAGGTACCTTTCATTTGGTGTCATACACGCCAGATGAACGCTCAACATGATAACAAAAAGAAGAAAAAACAAGGTTGCATTCGCGATCACGATTGACATCCAAAGCTAATTTATGCCGTCCCCTTATTTACTTGCATTTTTGAAGGCTAATTTGGAGACGCTTTGGCATGCGGTGGACCACTTCCCTTTAAGAATTTCCATCATTTGTCGTCGATGGTAGCGGCGTGTTATCAAAATTCGCTACAGCCTTGATCACCTCTGGCTTTTTTTCAAATCTACAGCTTCTTCTTGTTTATTTTGTTGTTTTCGCTGGAACAATGCTGTCACTGTCTTCTCTCCTAAAGTGGAATAAGGTGTCGCGTTGCTCACGTGCTATGTGTAATGAAAAGGAAATGGGTGCCAAGCTTGACACCTCTCGGCGGTGGGGAGGGACTGAGTTTGTAGCTCGGTTTGATGGTTTTAAGAGTCAGGGATGGCATCTGGCTCGGTAATTATGGGAATAAATTACCTTGCCCATAAATCAAATTGAAGCACGTTGGAAGTTGATCACAACGCAACAACGGTCTTTAGAAGTTGTAATTACGTGTCGTCTGGTGTCATTTCGCATTATCGTCATCTAGAATCCAACTACTGCAAGAGTCTCTGCATACGTTGTACTTTCCTGAGATTCTGAAACATGTTCCTCCTTTTGTATTGCAGCGTTTTGCCCGTTCAATTCAAGCACACGATGATTGTCTTTCTTGCATTTCTATTTATTTCAGTGGTTGTTCTTGTCGACACTTAATTTTTGAGTACATTTTGGGCCTATAACAAAATAGCATGAACCGATATTCAGTACTGATGACTGGCAGGTACATTATTGATTAAGAGTGGTATGTCTAAATAAACATACAGTAAAGGACTGAGAAACAATGTGGATTTCGGCAAAATGAATGAGGCAAAATCAGCAAAATCAACTTGGAAATTTGCTCTGAATGATGACATGAGAGGTTTTTGATTGACTGTCCCCAATAAGCTCCCTTGATGATCTATGTTTTAACTCCCCCTTTGCTTATAAAAAGATAATGTAGAACTTCTTCCCATTGGTAACATTGTTATAAATTTTTCAGCCATCCATATATCCATTTTCTTCACCTTGATCCGTTGGCAGGTTGCAGGGGCAGCAGTGTAAGCTGAGATGGCCAGACTTCCTCCAACTTATCCAGGGGCATCACAAGGAACATTAATTTTTCACCCATTTATTGTAATATTTTTCTTTTTTCTCCAAACGTAAGTACAGTAAAAGTTGCAGGATACGATTCACAGCAACTTAAATTTCTGTGTGGAGTTTGCATGCTTCTTTCTGTATCCAGGTGGGTTTCCTCTTGGTGCTCCGCTTTCACCTCCCACCCAAAGCTTTCAACAGTTTCAGTAATCCAGACCAAGCTGAAGAACAACACATGTTATTGTGAAGGATGAGGCAAATGCAGAGGGCAAATTTCAAAGTATGAACTCAATATTCCATCCTTAGTGTCCAGCCTATACAGGTATCCCTCACATTTTAAACAGTACATACTTATCTATTGATATTGTAAGCAATGGCTTTCACAAAGTGGACATACTCAAGACAAAATATACAAGTGATCTGGCCTTGTGTATGTCACGAGGACTCCACTTTCTGTTTGTCATTCTGTCTGAATTAACTGTCAAGCTGAGACTAAGATTTGTCCAGGTTACTCTGGTCCGCAATATTTAAAGCCGTCCTTAAAGATGGGGTATCTAACTTTCAAACCACAAAAAAACAACAATGATAAAGACTATAATTATGGCTCAAAAACAGTTTTTTTCTATCTTCTATACAGTAGCCTTTGCAGACAGAAAAGGGAAAAAGAGATGACCCTAACCCTCTCAGCCCAAAAGCATGAAATAGTGACTCAAAGAGCTCTTTCTTAATCAGGATGTAACATGTCTTATAATAAAAATACAAAATACAAGCCTGTTTCAGTTGGGACAAACAATGTGGGTTATTTATGAGAATGCAAAGCTTTAATCCTGACTTCAGTGAATAAGTGAATTCAAACTAAGCCTTGTTCAATTTAAATCAAACAGATTATATAGATAATAGGAGGCTTTTATTAATATCAATAAGTCATCAAGTTTGATTGTGGGTCCACATGCGGTTGCTGATTGTGAAATCTTAAGTGCCACTTTCTAATAATTTCGTCAAGATCTCGCATGTTACGCTGCACGGTTTTTATTCTGTCTGCTTTGCCAAGAGCCTATTCCTCTTTCCTTTGTGCTCGCATCCACAATTGTAGTTTAGGTAATAGTCACTTCTTTCAAGTAGAACCACTTCCGTCAGAAGCTTTTAGGGCCAGAACTGCTGCCACCAAAATCATTCGACTGATCCGCGGGAGAAGAAAGCCCCAATTAGAGATCATTTGACGAGAGAGGCTTTGGATAGCTTTCACTCTGCTATTATTGCTGCTTTTGTTGACCCGGCCTGGAGACAGCACTCTTTCATCTCGCATTGTAGCAAAAAAAAAAAGGGAAAAAAAGAGAGGACTAGTGCTTGAGAGTCCGCCACCGATCTACTTTAATCAACTTAATGCAAGCGGTAGAGCCAGTGGTTATGAGGGCACGCAGATGGACATTTCTACTTGGGCTTTTTGGTCAAGCCTTTGCGCTCGTGGAAGGCACATGGGGGTCAGGGTACATCCAGACACCACTCAGACGGATCCGGGACGTGCCTGATGCTGGTTCCTCACATCTGATGGAGGATATGGGTGAAGTTCAAAGGGTGCTGCTGTGTCTTTATTCCTAAGTCCCTTTGTGGAGGTTTCTTTTTTTTTTTCTCTTCCAGGTTCTGGCCCTGAAATATGTATAACTGTCCTTTTCATTGCAGCCGCATATCAAAGGTGGAAGTTTCTGGCGGAGTCGGTTTGAAATGGAGTGTCCGTACAGCGTCATCATTTCTTAACCTGCACGAGGCGCGCCCCGACCTCCAAAAACATGAGGATGCGAGACCCAGCCAGCTCCAACTTGGATTTAAGAGAATATATACAATGATGGATTGGCTTCACAACATGGATTCACAATATTTCACTGCAACTTTTATTTTTTGTCCACGTGTTCATCTTATCTGTTATCTTTATAGTTTATATCAATATATTTCAAACTTATTTTCAATTAATTTCTGTATAGGGCTAAACCACATGAGCGGTTGTCTAGCAAAGTTGCCGATTCAGAAAATCAAACGCAGGAAATTCAATAATATCGGAGTCATTGGTTCCTGGTGAGGGTGATGACCAATGTCCATAAATATTAATAAGGCAATCAATAACTTTTGGAGTAATGGAGGCGGTGCACTGAATATTTTTGTTGTAAATGCCTGAAGTATTTGTGCCAAAGTAGCAGAAAAGCAGAAAGACTCAAGGACAATTCCTCCATATCAAAACTGGTTTCCAAAAAATCATTTCTCAGCATTTGTCTTACATATTTGTTTAAATTGAATTTATTTTCTAGTGTCTTGTGCTCCATCTCTTCTAAAGCTTTCATTGAATTCAAATTTGTTGTGTTTAATGAGATTGGGTTAGGCCATGTCAATGAACACACCTGTCGAGATGGTAAATTCAGCCAACTTCAGCTCAGTTTATAGATCATTTTAATCCTCAGAACAGCCCGATTCCAGTCAAGGAAGTTTTTCAGTCCGTGACGTCAGCCCCTGAACTAGTCTGTTGAACTAAAGTGGCCCTCTTACTGAAATGTTTGGACACCCCTGTTGTATACAACAACTCAATTTTGAATCATGATATTTTTTCTTTCACAAACACTTGAACTGAACTGAACCGATTTGCTCCTCAACTCGAGACGACCATACCCAGAACATATGCTGTCACGCTCTTTTGGACGTTTCTTTCATTTTCTCCACAATCATATTATTGAAAACTTGTATCTCCTTTCTTCAATCTCCCCCTCATGCATCGAGGTGTAATCCCTAAAAAGCTGCTCTCCTTTGTGTGGACGTGCACTATGGCATCCTCACCCCTGCCTCTCCCTCCAGGGCGCGGTCTCCTTGTTAGCGCGGCGCTGCTGTCGAGCTCAGCACTTTGCCGAGTCAAAAACAATGTCATGCCTGCGAGGCCCCGTGTCTCTGTCTGTCCCCCTGTGAAGACACTGCTCCACTCAATTAAATTTCCCTCACAGCAGACAGTGGACACGCAGGTTTTAGCAGACAGGGCTGTGTACAGTCAACAAGCCGCGTTATCCGCATGTAAATGAGGCTAACGGCGTGGCATGCGCTTTCTCACCTTTTTCCGGCTACAACACTCTCCCGTTGAGAGAGCAGTCACTTGTATTTGCCTGTAAGAGTCAACTTTGTAAGGTTTTCTCGGCATGTTGTAGTCTGTTATTATGGGAATGTTTTGTCGATCAGAAATACTACTTTCCTTCCCCTCCCTTCAACCCTTTTGCCGTCCATGTAAACCTGTATGTCTGCCTGTACCTGTATCTCCGCTTGTATGTCTACCTGTACCTGTAAGTGTATATGTATCATTGATGTAGGTTGATATGTCTTTTTTTCTCTGCAAATAATAAAATATAAAATAAAAATAGGAAATGATCCTATATGAGCTATTGGTCAAAACAATGTGAAAAAATTAAGCACACAAAGGCACTGTGCATAAGACACTGTGTGAAAAATAAATAAAAACTTCTCTCATTCATGTGTTGTAGCAGTGTAGATGATGACGATGCATGCTACTTTTACAGCGCTTTTTCTTCACAAAGCATTATTCATTCACTTCATGCACAGTGGTGACATGCGACTGTAGCCACTACTACCCTGGGGCAGACGAATAGAAGCAAGGCAACCAGTCTGCGCCATTGGATCCTCTGACCATCACCAATCATTCACACACACCCAGCAGAAGTAAGTAAGTAATTAAGTCATGTTTATTTATATAGCGCATTAAGAGATACTTTATTCGTCCCCCAGTGGAGAAATTTCATATGAGGCAATGTGGGTGAAGTGTCTTGCCTAAATGCAGACACAGGTAGAACATGCAAACTCCACTCAGAAAGGCCCTGGTCTGACATTTTTGCTGAGAAGCGACAGAGCAATCCACTCAGCCACCGTATCGGCCATTACATTCATTCTTTTTGTACATGTTACTAGCTGTCGGGGAAACCGTAGCACCCAGAGGAAACCTGAGCAGACACGGGAAGAACTTACAAACTCCGCACAGAAAGGCCCTGTCTGGAGGTGGAATCGAACACAAGCACAAAAGCTAACCACTGCACCATCACATCTTTGTACTACTGACCCATATTCTACATGAACTGTGGTTTGTTAGCCCTGTACTGACCTGTACTAGAGGTAAGGAGGAGATGATAACTCAGTAAGGGTAAATTTAAGAATATAGCTGTCTCCTGCCGTGGCCTCATTCTTCACAAACAACGGCAAATATAAAACCTGCCTGATGTTGAGACGACGTCAACTTGGAAAGGCAATGTTCTGTTGAGTATTCATGTTCCCCCAGGCAATATTGTAATGCTCTTCTCAGCGTAAGACGTCCAGGCTGTCTTTCTCTCTCTACGCTTATACAAACTCATATAATGTATACTGTGTCTTATGGGTGTTCTGTTGATTTATAACTATTGGATTCAGGCACAATATTGTCACCATTGGAAGTTGTATGATTATTACAAAACGTAGACTAGTTGGTAAATGTTGCTTTGATATTTTTCAAAATTATAGACAGTGCGAGAAACTGCTCTCAATCTATCTTTTGTTAGCCATGTATCCTCGTTGAATTTACTCTACATGCTAATTATTATTGTTCAATGCTACACTGTAAAGGAAGTCCCTGCTACTTGTAGATGTTGTATACTGTATGGTGAAAACGGTAATGTTTTAATAGATTAGTCTTTAGATAGATTTAATATTCATAATACTAATTCGCTTAACACAATTGTCTGTTCAGGGACAATAAAACCTTCTTATTGTCCAGAATAAAGAACCTCAACTTTTTGCCTAAGGAACTTGTTTTGGGCAAGACACAAGCAAATCCGCACTGAGAAAATAACATTCTACTAATTTGACTTGTTTCGAAAATTTAATGTTCACTCCTTGACAAAATAATTTGTTTTCATGTTTTTCAGTCTTGAGGTAGATTTTGTGTTCAAAAAGTGATCCACCGGTTGAGAAAACTATATAAGTGTTCAAACATTCAACATTTACTTGAATCAAGATACATTTTAACTACTTCTTTTGTTTTAACTTTTTTATGTTGCATTTTTCTCATGCAATAACATCTCGTGTTTTCCCATTGACTGTAATGTTTTTCCCCAGCAATTCTAACAACTCTAAAGACCTTCTTTGTTTTCCCCCTAAAAATCACCTTGCATGACCGCACTCTGAAGTCCACTGACAAAATTAAGACTTCTCAACATCCATAATTTATCTTTTGTTTAGCGTTCATTTTCAAAGTCAGACCAGGCCTAACTCCCCCGTCTTTTATCTTCAATTGAGAACAAACTCATGTACAGCATTGATGTTATATGAGCGCTTTGTTGTCAGAATTACAGAGCCGATCCCCAGGACTCTCTCTCTCTCTTTCTTTCTTTCTCTACAGCTCTTGTTGTTTTTTTTTTATCTAGGATTAAGAAGGCAGAGGTCCTTTTGGAGATGGCTCAGTTGGGGTCAAATAACACATTAATAGGTCCGGTAATGAGCTCCCTGGAGTGTCCGAGTCTCTTCCACTTTCCCCCCCGGCCGCCATTACAAGCTTTTATGATGGATGGCAGAAAACATCATTCACGAGTCTTGGCAGAAACAGAAAAATGGCTTGGGTGCCATTTGTGTGAAGGAGAACCATCAGCCGCAGTGATGTATCGCGTCGGTCTGATCTCGTCTTTTGTTTCTGGGGTTTGTCATGGCTGTCTCCTCCGGTTTGTTATGTTCAGAGACAGAGGGATGTTAACACGGCGCTCTTCAAGGGGGCAACCAAACAAACTTCACATCCGCTGAATGGAGCCGCTTATTTCAGCACTCACTCTGGAGGCTGTTAAAGCAGGATCAAGGCAATAACTGAAGATAAGTGACAATTGCGCTCAAGAATTTCCCATTAAATAACCCAGCAGTCACGTCTGATTAGTGTTGTTACAATTATTCAATATCAATATTACTTCCTGTTTTGTAGCTCTGCAAAATGATGGTCTTTCTCTATTGGAAGCTCTCTAACTGATGTTGTTGTTGACTATTTTAAATATGTTTAAGGTTTCGTCTGGATGCACTGTTTTCCCATATGAAATAGCTCCAGACCTCTGAGGCCAAGACTCGACTGTAAAAGGGCTTCTGACTCTCAACTATATACTTCGGTATTTCAAAACAAACCTAGAATATTAACCCAAAAATTGAATGGGACAGCCAACCCAAAGGTGCCTAATTGAGTATTCGGCAAAAGATTAGTGTGGCAAAAAAACATTCATCAACATAAACATGATCTAAAACAGAAACTACAGTGTTTATACGTTTTTTCATGTCACCGTAGCAAGAATAAGAAAAACTGTATGACTCATCTTGAATTCGATCATGTATAACACAATTTTGATTGTTTAAATTTAGGTTCTGTGCTGCATGTTACAATTGTTGGTATATGAGAAACTGCATCTTGTGTTATTTTGATCATGTATCATATAATTTTGATTGTCTAAGCTTCATGCTACATGTTACCATCGTTGGTTTATGAGAATCTGTATAATGTGTCATCTTAGTGCATATGGTCACAGTTGTAATATGGGTTAGGTAGTATAAGTCTCCACTTCAGCCCAAACCCATTTCGGTCAGGCATTATTTAGCACTAAAATTCTTAAAATTCATAATTTAGTTATTTTTATTTTTCATTTTTTGTAAAATGTATACGGTCTTTGAAAACATGTGACTAATGTACAAAATGGCCGAAGAAATAAACTACTACTACTACTACAAGTCACTTAATCAGTCAATAAATGCCTCAAAAAAACCTCTCCTATTGACATTAGGGGAATTCCAGCGGTATGACCCATTGTTGTCCTGAGTTTTACTAAATCTGGAGAAATGTTAAACGTATTTTACGCATCCTAACATAGTGACATTCTAGTGATGATTTACCCTGGTGAATTTGTAACGAGAAAGCCGTGCAATTCCAGACCTACTTTTTAGTAAGTAAATCATTATGAATTAATATAACAGGTGTACTTAAGGGCAGGTATTGAATTTACGCATGTTAACTAGACCAGTCTCAAAATGAACCCCACATTGCGATTGCGATTCAAAAACAAAATCTCTAGCAGCTTGAAAATACTGGATGTTGAATTTAATGAAACTTTTAGCCAAAACTTTCAAAAAGACATATGCCTACCCATTTCAATATCCCAATATCAACTGCTTCAAGATCTAAATTACCATGGTTATGTGTTCAAAGAGTAGAATGAGCCTTCTTGTATTAACATAAATCTCACATTTCAAATCTAGCGAGGGCTCTGA
>JAPMNZ010950621.1:0-17425 GCA_029875035.1 Pomatoschistus microps | reverse complement strand
AATAAACTTTTCATTTCACACACTTCCAAATTAGGGCACTGACATTCCTTTCTAGAGCTGTCAACACTGTGGTCAAAGGTGACTCCAAAATCTAATGGGACCTCACTCGTCTGCCTGTCTCTGTCCTCATCCCTTTGTCTATCCTCGTCCTCTCTGGGTGTCACCTGTGCCCGACCTCAGCTCACCTATGGGACCTCCCCTCCTGGGTCAGTCATAATTAGAGGAGTGGGCTTTTTGATTGCAATTGATGGGTGGGGGTTGGGGGGTGGGGGTGGACTCTTCTTTTTTCTCTCTTTTCCTGCCGGCTCCTCCTTCTGAACACAGACTTTCACACACAAGCATGCGAGCGGGCGGATGTTTCGCTTTGAACTGAGCGCTGCGGCGTGTTCAAAGTGGAAGGCAAAAAGTACGGGGGTGGTGAGGGATGGAGAGAAGGACACTTGAAGGTGAATTTGATTTCCACAACTTAACCTAGCGTGCATGCAACGGCACAGCGCGAGCAAGTGAGATCCCCCAAAGAGCCGTAAATGCACATGGATACTGCAGCTAATATGGTTTGTTTGCCTTACATATTTATGGATTTCACTTTTTTAAATGTATGTTTACTCAGTATGCATATGAGAGTGTAGGAGCAGGATGACTCATGCAAACCAGATTCCATATTTAGAGAAATCACAATGCGTTTGGAAAACCCTGAGTGTTTGCATGTGTTATAGCGCTATGCCAATTAAAGCAATCAAGTCAAGAGCGAGCCACCCACTGCGCTGCATACTGATGAGGCTGGCAGAGCTGAGCGCCAAACCCGGACTTGCTAGCCTGACCCGAGTCCACTCCTACAACCAAAACACGGTAAACACTTCACCACTCCAATGCAGCGCCCTGCACATGCGAGATGCAAATAGACTGTTGACAAAATGATGAATATTACCTTGCGCACAAAAAGGAATGAGGCGAAACAACCAAAAAGTCAATGGCTCATTAGAAAGATAAAAACCTCGCAGGGCTCGAGGGTTAGAGAAAGCGGCTAAATCAAGAAATAAAAAAAATAAAAAAGAATAAAGAGGAAAAGACTTGAAAGACGACAAATCATAACAACTGTAACTCGATTCTGAGGCCTGGCAACAGGGAACCTTTTTGATATCCTCCATCTTTTTAGCCTTCTCTCTCTTTCTCCATGTGCCCAATGCAATAGTAATATTTGCAACCGACCAATAATAAGTCGTTATATGGTGGTGATATGACCGCTAATGGATGCAGCGACCTGAGAAGAAGCATGCCATTAGTCCAAACGCAACGCAAAAGCTATCACAAAGCACTTTTAGAATTATCTCAAGTTAGCCTATACTGTGTGTGCCAAACAACAAAAGGGAATTATAATGGCACCAAAATGCTGAGATTGGGCCAATCGTGTGTTTTAAATTGATAGGAGATGTATAAAATTAACCTAATTGTAATGGCCCCACTAACAAAAGGACCATTAATTGAGGCCAAAAGCAGTTTATTTCCAAAGCTAGTGGGTTACTTAATTCAAATTTCACTTGTATTTTTCACAGGGAATTATGGTTCTTACTGCCTTTATACATAATTTAACGATCAAAACAATTAAAACATGCCAAGCCCATGGAGGAAACATAATTAAAACATAATAAGAAACAATTATACCAGCTGAACCTTGCTTAGCACACACAGAAACATTGTAAAGTATTAGAGCTCATAAAGAATCCATTAGATTGGCGGAATTTTCAGGGAGCAGAAGGGATATTGCTGCTTAATTTTCTAGTACGGCATGTTTGTTTGGAGATGGGACTTTCATTGCGACGCAAGAGCCACACAAACACTTTGGAAAATAAAGATCCAGCATCCATCTCGGAGGTCAGCTGCACATGACTTATAACACTTTCCCAGAGAAACAGACAGGGAGCGCTTGCTTAATGATCGGGCCAAGTCTGACAGATGGCCAGCCACTTCCAAAAGAGCAGTGCGTGGCCGCCGGAAAAATGGGCCATTAGTGACCCTGGCATGGCGTGGCTGTGTGCATGTATGCATGAATGCCACTGCTACTAAAGCTAATGCTAAACTGCAGCTTTCAATCAATGCAAGTCACTGCCAAATGTTTGTAATAATGGATTGACAGCTGAATAGCAGGAGAACAAGCTTTAAGAAATAGCCTTTTCCAAGTCACACAGAGCCATTCTGTCATACCACCTCTTTAACAAGCCATTACATTAAGTATACTGTGTAGAAATTATGTTTAAGAATATGTACAAGAACAGAATAATGGACCATTTCAGCAATGAACAAAGTCAGTCGAATTGGAAGTGGGAACAAACCACTTTTTACAATATGTTTTGATGGGTTTGGATGACCAGGAAATTAACCCCAAAACTGTGAAAGAAAGCTGATCTGCAGATGTGACAGACCAAACACACATACAGAACCAGTTTTAGATCATAGTAGGTTTGGGTTTAACAGCGTTTAACAAGAGTTTTCTAAAATGTCACTTTTTCTTAACATTCCTTAAGCAAACTAATTAAAATCAATAATCAAATAATTGTTGTAAAAAAATCTATTTGAATAAATGCAATTGGAAAAGTAAATTCAAAGCATGGGTGAGTGCTTTGGGTAATGCTATAAAGGCTTATCACACAATAATTACCCGAGCCCGACTTGTTCCTCTGTCAGTAATGAAGCAGCCATTTCCCCACAAACCCATCCTCATGTACACATCCTTCCCACACTGTAAAACAAATAGTCTTTGAGCATGCTGCTGGGACATTGCAACATAATTAGCCACACTGCTGATCTGGTCTTTACATAAGAGACAGCTCAATTACACACAAAAACATGGCGAGGCGTAGAATGGACCTACATATGCACAAACAAATACAACTGGCACATGCACACTCCTGGCTGCTGTCCAGACTAGTCATGCTGTTGTGTCTATAAAGCCTTGAGCGGCAAATCGACAAGTGTAATACCCATAGAAGGCGAGGGAGAGCACACTGCGCCCTGACACACATATCCTGTTTCTGTATGGGGCCAAATATAAATCAAATATATGGCCGTAGAGCAAGATAACACACGCTTTATGTACATTGGCTCTGCTCAAAAGCACTTTTACATGAGAACTCTGTTGACCAGAATTGGAACTGGACTGTGTCAAGCAGTCAGCAGAGGTCGGTAATAGCAGCACAAGGCCACGACGCAAAATGAAAGTGCACTATATTGGAGTGGAGATTGAGGTCAAAGCTATATAGTGTGCGAGGCCAAGGAGAGGAGAAGCGATATTAGGATAGGGCCAAAAATCACCACTTTCCTCCCCCCGTTTGCTTCCCCTCATTCCCGGCTTGTCTTTCACCTCTCCTCCCTCAAACACAGCCGGCGTCCTCCCTCCGCTCTCCCATCCCCGATTCAGCCCCGGAAACCAAGGAGAAGCGATTTGCAGCCGAGATCCGTCGCTAATTCTCACTCAGTGTTCATGAAAAATGTATAGCAGGCAGCAGGCAGACAGTGGGGAGATGCAGATTGGCCCTGAGCGCGAGCCTGGCTGTGCATTAATGGAACACTATTCTCACCAGCTCATCCATGTCTTTCTTATATTCTGGCTATATGTCTACGCATCTATAGACTTCTCTTTGAATGTGCCTTTGCAGAGTCGACTCAAAAACATGAATATTCCAGGACTCTGCGGAATATTAACAGCACAAACGTGGCTATCTGCAATCTGAGCATCTTTTTATGCATGTGCCTGGAAGCGCAGTGTGTATCCAACTAAACCTTCTCCGAGATAATAAGGGGAAGAAAACTTTATCTTAATCTTTAAAAAGGCACAACGTGAAGTTTGGAAGGCGGAAAATGGGTCGAATGAGTGTATGAGCGCACTGTGGTGAGTGATTTCAGAGAGATAATGGCGCGTGTGTGTTTAAATAAGCACAGGTATAATACGAGACGAGATTAATACAACAAAGTGTAATGCCATCAGAACAAGTCGCAGTGTGGAGCATGCATAATAAACCTCCTGAGGAGTTAGCGCATGCATACACACTTGATGTCGCCATAGCAACGCTGGCCCCAAACCGGGAGTATGAAGATGTAATTTCAGCCTCCCAGCAGCCAGAGGGAGCCATGGTGATGACAGACTGCCGGCTTCCCATCTCCCCTGGCAAGAGGTGCTCCGAGCCTGCTTCACGCACCAAAATAAACCCAAAGGTTAAGAGTGGATGTGTGTGCGCAGCAGGGAGGACAGCTGAGACACAAGGGCACAGGCAGTCGGGAAGAATGTAGTGAAGTGAAGTAAAAGGATGTATTTCTTTTGCTTGTTTGGCTTTAAGACACATACATTTTTTCAGTTGTTCTGTTACTGTATCGTTTTATCTTCCCAGAACAGCATTGTTGAGGCTATTCTATTATCTGGACTAAATGGGTTTGAAATGTTTTGTCTGGTGTCATTTTAAGAAGGCGTGTGTGTGTTTAAATAATGCCATCAGAACTAGTCGCAAAGTGGAGCACGCACAATAGACCTCCTCATTTTAAGAGTCAATGAAACAAATTAACCACTATTTCATTGCTGTACTATGCCGGCTGTAACTGTATATCAATGACTTTCACGAATTAGTCTTATCATATTACTAAACCAATTCAGATACCATGAGGGTAATATAGAAAATAATTCAGCTACATAAATGATATACAAAAACATTTTCATAGGTAATGGTTAATACAATCACAAGGTGTTATAATTCAGAGATCAAAATCATTAAAAATTGTCAAAAAATCTCACATTTGTTTTGTTCCCTATTGATAATTTCTGAAGTGAGTTTCTAGGTTTAGGTTTGCATATGCAGTCCTACGTGGCCGGTGAATATTACATAAACACAATATAGCTAGTTTGACCATAAAACAGGCCAAACAAGAGTCTTGTGTGTGGAGATCCTCCCTGAAAGTGCAAGGGGACCTCCTGTGTCCATCTAAGGGTCCGTTGTGTCTCTGCTGTTCCTTATCTTCGTCTCTGCTCTGAAACCGAGGCTGGTGGAGCGGCGCCAGTTGAAACGCACCACTGTTTTCCTAACCAAGTTCATTCCTCTCCATTTCCCAACACTCCCAAATCACAGGCCTGTCACACGGTGGGGGTAGGTGCATCTCTGCCTGGGCCGTGCCGGGCTGTAGGCGTGCTCCTGTCTCCTGTCAAGGGGCTCAGGGTACAGGCATGGCCCCTCTGTTACTCCTGCCACCGCTGTTCAGCCCCGCGCCACTTGCTGCATTGGCTGGCACGGCTCCCAGTAGGTGGAACAGTGTGTCGCCTTCACATTTTGCAGTAACATACCACTAAATGCCTCTGGGCTGAAATACATTATTGATCCCCATGGGGCTAGACTCGCTGGAGAGTTTGGGCACAGCATGGCGACACTGACTCAGCTGCTGGCATTCACTGGTCTATTAAAGGACGCCAGCAGAAATGTAGGGTGGTGCTGCCGCTTGAAGAGCCATTCGCCTAACTACAGAAAAAAAAAAAAGTTTCATTACGTAAAAAGACATTCATATTCTTGCCTGTTTAAAGCTGGGGTACCCTTTACGATTTATAAATGATACATGTAGTTTGTCCCAACATAAACAAGTCTTTTAAAAGTAAAATGTGGTGAACCATAAAAATTGCACATGCTGTCTTAAACTTAATAGATATTTTACATAATCCTAAGAAAGGGTTTTTAACATTTAATCTAAAAAAGCTGATTTGTAACAGAGGCGATAGAATATGCACATGGAAACATAGTGATAAAACCAAATTGTTTTGAGAGCAAAGAGTTACTTGGATGGAGTTTTAGTCACTTTAGTTTAGTTAGGATTTTTCTATTGACTCATTACTTAGTGTTTACTGTTTAGGCCCAGCCATGTCCTATACATTCTGCAGGAGTAATCTTTGGTACGGCACATCACAGGTCTTGTCTGTATGACTGTATTCAACTTCTATTAAACTCATTCATATCAGCCATGGGAAAAAAAAACATTCAAAAAAACACAACACAGGGTGAACAACTGGGTAAGCTCAAATTGAAACATGCATTCACAGCTTAGAAGGATCAAATAAAAAGTCTGTGTACATGAAACTGTGTGTGCGCACTAAATGATTCATGAGAAGCAAACGAAAACAGGCGCGAGTACAAGCGGAAAAATAGCCCGCCTGAATTTTAGATGAAGCCAGGTCCTCTAAGCGTCTGTGTCATGATACAGGCTGCAGAGTGGTGAATCAGAGGTGAACGGAGGAGGGATCCAGCAGGCGTGAGCGTGGCTGGATGTGTGCGCCTCTTGTGGGGAGGCTGCTGGACGCTGTTGCTGGGAGTGTGATGGTAGCTCCACATTAGCAGTCCTATTCTCAGAGGTGCTGGTTCATAGCGGTGTCAGAGAGCTGCAGTGGCCTTCAGCGCTGCCAGTCTAAGAATAGGCAGAGGCCCGGGGAACATGTCGTTTCCCTTAAGCACACTCCCCTTTTCTCTGCATACTTCAGAGAAAACATCTGAAGTATCGTTTTCCAGTTTATAGTTAAAGTGACAGGAGGGGTTATGGAGGAAACTATGGACTGACACTGTGGATAATGCTTTTTGTCAGTACATACTGTGTTTAAATATATCTGCTGTATTTTTAAAGCACATGAATTTAAAAGCAGTAGATACATTTTCCTTTCCATATGGGTTTAGCCTGTTTCTTATGCCAGATTCCTCTCCTCCTCGTCCCTGGTGTTTCTGTGCTGTCTCTCTCCTCCCCCTGCACTCTAATGTGAGGCTGAAGCTAGCTCTGCTGGATGACATTACGGTGCGCTGCCTGCTGGCCTGTCTGCCTGCCTGGGGACTCTAAAATAAAACACAGCAGTGGGAGAGCCACAGTGAGAGCACATGCTATAGGCTGACTGACATGCTCTGATAAAGCACACACGTGCGCTGCCTGTATCTGTGCACTGAGCAGGGATGTGGTGGAGACAGAGGGGAAGGCCAGCTTCTCCAGCTGTGTCCTGCCAATCATCCATGACCCAGCACTCGGAACAGAACAGGAGGCCAAGGTGGACAGGCCTGAGAAGAGACAGCACACTCACGTAGTGCTCATGAGTTTGTGCTTGGGTTTCAATGAAAAACATTCAGGGAGATAAATGATGCTTATAAACGAACAACACATTTGTGTGAGTGTTTAAGAGAGGAGTCACATCCGTCACCCAGAACAAGTGACAAAAAGATAACAATGTCTCACTTGACTGCTCCTCACCCTCTCTCCTTTCTCTCTCTCTCTTTCTGCTCACCTCAGAGCCCCCTCCTGATCTTTACACATGACTGCCCATCCTCTCCCATGTCCCAGAGGATGGGAGCTTGTGCGGCAGCTTGGCAGGCTGTCAGGGGAGCGTGGAGAGCAGGGAACATGTAGTGACTGGAACGGGGGCTGGAGGAGGGTGAAGGTGCCAAAGGGAGGGCAGTGGTTCCCACCTTACTGTGGCAGTGGAGCACAAGCTTGATGGAAAGTGCACAAAGGCGACAAAGGCAGGAGCAAAACTCTTGTTATTTCATGTTTGTAACTAAAAGCCTTTGTGAACCAAACACACTGTGAACCAATCATTAACAACAAATGTTTGTTATTGTTTATAGGGTCCATAACAGAGGACTCATGTGAGAAGAGAGGCAGTAAACAAGAGAGACAGCAAACAGAGAATGTGTGTACTGTGTGCCGGTGTAGGCGAGCGTCCATGTAGTGTTGTCACTACACAAGGATCATTAGTAGAACCAAACCCCTTTCAAACCTAGTATGTATCTGTGTTTGTGTTAATGATATTGTTATGTATGCAGGTTTGAACAATAATCTATTTATCATTACTCTTTGGTTGTGAATGTTGTTATTATTTGGAACAGTTGCAACAGAATAGTTAATCTCCACCCTGTTTCATTGAATGTGTCAACTAATGCAGACCCATACAGTCTAAAATCCTGACTTCAAACAAAAAAAAGGGTGACATTAACTATTGGTAGTAAGGATATCTCATCAGCGACATCATCTCAATATTCTCTATAAAAACAACATCAAGAATAAAATCTTTACCAATTATCAATCATATTATCATTGTTTTAAATTCCCCCCAGTGTAAAAAAGTAAATTAACAAAAATAACCACTGATGCAAACTCGGCAAGCACTTGTAGAGTGTGGACCTCCGCCAAGAAGCACAACTCTATTCCTTTAAAGAAAACTTCAAAATGTTACCAAATGTTGTTGCTTGTCCCAATTATTCAAAAATAACATCTGAATTATGTTGTTAACTGACTAGCAAAAAGACACAAACCCCATAGTGGAGGGAATGACCTCTAAAATTGTCCATATCCTCCAGAAACGATTTTAAAGTGTGGACTGAAGTGAAGTAAGCCGGTCGTATAGCAGCCCCTGTGCATTATGTTTCTTGTCCCTAAAGCACTTTCTCCCTTTGGTGCGGCTTCAAAACTACCGCCACATCATCACACATCAGCCCTGTCCCAAAACAACAACATGACACTGCCGACCTGTGCTCCCCCCCTCCCCCTGACAGTAAAAGAAAAGAGAGAGAGGGGAGAGAAAAAAATGACAGCAGCTTCAGATCTGACATCAAACGCCGGCATGAGAGTGAGAGAGCGAACATCTCTGCAATGACAGGCTGTTGGAAAAAAAATCTCGGCAATTCCTCTTCTATCCTCTTTCTATCTATCCATCGCTTTCTCTGTGTCTCGCCCATCAAAAAATGTGCCGGCGATTAGGATCTAGGCAAGCCGTGGATCGCTTTTTAGCGGGATGTAAAGAACACACGGAGGACCCAGGGGTAAGAGAGAGAGGGTAGTAGTCCTGGTTCAAATGCAAAGGTCTTAGTGCTATGGATTCACACACTCACAGATCAAGGCTACTCTTCAATGTATTATTAGGAGCAAGGGGCATAGAGGGGCTGATGATGCTGATTTAGAGAAATAATGCAAATAATGAAAAGAACAGGACACAGAAAATAACACTTATGTTATAAAAAAGACACATAAAAACTATTTGATACTGGAGGAATTCAAATGAACAGACAATATATATCGGTAAATTCATTTATATGTAGTTCCTTCAACTGTTAATCTGATTATGATGATTGGTCAGTTAGATAAAAATAGTATAATTGAAATGAGATCTAATTGACAATGAGTGAAGAATTATACTGACAGGTTTGGTTCACAGTGATTAAATAAATTCAATAATTTCTCTTTCTTGCCATCACATTTTTTCGTGTTTTTATAATTGCAAACTTGTGCACCAACTGCAAAGTTACTAAGTTGAAAGAAAAAAAAAGTATAGCACCTTAAACTTATTTAGCTAATTAGATTTCATGCATTTAATTTAGTTTTCACTTCGTTAACACTCTTGAGGCCTTTCCAAAGTATCTCGCGAATGAAACGGCATGCACCTCGAGTCGTGCCAATATTTGCGACAATTTTCAAATGTGTATTTATTCTATTCTTGCAAAGTGCTGAGGAGCGGCTGAGGAACATACTGACAGAAAGTGAAAATGAGTTTAAGCCAGAACTACAGAAGAAAAGAAAAATGGCACAGCCTACATGTTGTCCTTATGGATCTGGTGATTCCTCCTCCGTTCCAACCTGCTCGCTGAATGTGCGCTGGTCCGAATGCCAGGAGGCTGAGTGGGTTAGTGTGACTCTGCTCCAGTGGGAAGGTCTCGTGCTCGTGCATATGTTTTTCATGGTCACGTGGGTGTATGTGAAACAGCATGTTTAGACTAAGCTCATGAAGTTATTTTGGTTTTGTTTGGATCGATAAGTGCCATTTGTCGAGCACTGGTCTGAAATATTATAGCAAAATAAAAGTGATCATCATGGGAGGAGGCGGGAACTTCCTGTTAGCTGTTTCTGGAGGTAATTATTTCTTTGTAATCTTGTATTCTCTCTCCGTAGAGACAAATAGGCGATTCCAGTTAAGTTAAGTTAGTGGTCAGATCTGTGGAGGGAGTAGTCTGCTCACATTGAGAAGGAATATCTAGGGTTTTAATTAAAATAAGTGCAGTTTTCAGCCAAAAAATAATTCCATTCTCTCAGGCAACCAGAATCGATACGACCATTACCAGAAAACCCTGTTCTTGCTGCATTTCACTACATTAAAATGCCAGAACATATTTCGAAAAAAAAATAACAATGATGACTTTGATAATAATAATAAACAATATTAAAAGCATCAAACGTATAGCGTTTTTGGACGCTCCATGATCCTTTTGATAATACACGAAAGAGCAGACAAAAATTACAGAATGTGTGGAAAAGCAAACTAGAATAGCTTAAACTTTGATAAGTGATTTGCTTCAATGGATGTTTATGTCTGCTTAGTATCAGTGTAGTGTAAAATGTATGCAAAATCTTCAATTCTATGTTTGAACAATTGTTTCCTGAAATAAATAAACAAGATTACACAGATAGCTTGAAAGTATGAGGTCAAAAAGCTGGTCTTGCTGGCTTCTTGTGTGGAGACCTGAGGAATAACATTCTCACTCACCGGCAGGCTGGATGGGCGGTCTGGAGGTACACCGTCCTCGCTGTTGGCCTTCGCAGAATTGGTTGTGGCTGGACCCCTGGAGTTAAAGCTTTCCTGCTGGGTCTCCTGGAGCGCAGGAACAAAAGAGACAAATGGGAGAAAATCAGTCCAACGCATAAGCTCTAAATCAAATACAAAACACATTTGGAACTCGCATAAGAAACATTCTATTAGGGCTGAATTGTGCAGTCTTGTTGTTGACATGGCGAGATCAAAGTCGCAAACCAGGGGGAGCAAATACACAAACACACTCCAGCAAAGGAGAAAGAAAAACTAACAAAATTAACTGTTAAGAGTAGCTTTAACCGTCAATTCAGCTGTGCCAAATCTGGGCCTATAACCGCCCACTAATCCGGCATACATACAGTAGCACACACCGCCAATGGAACGCACACGCCTGGTCTATTGTTCAAATCTAAGTCATTTTCTTCCCCCTCTGTAATCACGCGCCTATCTAGTGTAAACCAATTTTCCTTCCATTGTCGGAGGTGTTGCCCTCTCCCACACTCCCTTCCATATCTCTCTGCCTTTGCCTTTCTCTTTTCATTCACCGCCGAGGTCGTTTCTCCATCATGTTAAGCATCTGCTGCACAATGGCAACTTGTTAAAGAGCCCTGAGTGGAGGGATTAGTGATAACTGGGGTCGCACACACACAAATACACACACACACACACACACACACATAAATACACACACACATACACACAAATACACACACACACACACACGAACAAAAAACACACACACACACACACATGCAGGAACACACACTCCTGGCAGTTTCTTCAAATCCACTTTCTCTTCCCATGTTTGAGGTCTTATCGGTGCAGTAGGTGGGCGATGTTGCTGCCAAAAAGACTATATTGCACTTTGTTGCAGATTATTCCATTCAGAAACTCGTATTATAACAGGATTAAACATAGAAGTCAATGCATTTGTTTGTTAGTGATTCAGAAGCTAAGGGAATGAGGCCACTTGTGTTCAAATTATGAAATAACGATTTATTCCACTAATCTTAAATGTAAAAAAAAAAAGATTAGAATTATATGATTGGAGAAATTATATGAAGGAGAAATAGCGGCAAATACTGGACATACAATGTGTCATTTACATTAGCAGGAACCAGATTTGCATGGCTAACCATTGCCTGAGTAAAATGAATGGGCATTATCAGCTTCATCTGTTCATATACTCAATTAATTTAACGTAGCCGCATATAGAATTAGCTCTCCCAGTTAACAGTCAGAGATAGAGGTCAAGCCATAAAGATTAAACCGACATTTAGATTCTCATTTTCCTGCTTCAATAAATGGAAACATTCTTGCTGCAATGAACTGCAACACAAATTAGACCAAGGTAATTGCTGTAAGTATTCTGGTGTATATTTATCCAAGTTTACTTTGTTTTACCAATAAACCTCATACAAATTCATAGTTGTACAATAAATAATGTATGTTTCAGAGAGGATGGTTTTGAATACAATGCTCATCTGGACTAAAACATGTTAAATCCTAATCAGAAACTTGCCTTGTTGTGTTCAATAGTCGAGATGAACTAATAAAATATAAAAGCTAGGATATAATATAGGAAACAAAAAAAGACGACGAGAAGAAGAGTACGCTGGATATACTTTTTCTCAGTAAGATAATGTGTCCTGTGCATTTGACCGATCCTGCAATGACACAAGGGAAACGTGTCGGGGCAGCGGTCACCGGGGGACCCCTCTCCAGATGTTGGTGCTTGCTCAGGACCGGAGCTGGAGGATGTTACCTGCGGTGCATGTTTTGGGTGGTGAGGTTAAACCCACCCACACACGGGAAAAACAAACCCATGACCTTCTTGCTGTGACGCATGAGTGCTGCCCACTGGATTTGTTTCTCAATAACAATTATCCGGCTCAAATGATAGAAATTAGTGCCTACCTCTGCGAAATAAAAGATCACGAATATTGAATGATAAATGAATTGAATTGGATACAGCTAAAACAGTCTTATACAGAATATTATCATTTTTGTTCCAAAGTTTTGTTATTTATTTCTGTAATTCAACATAAAACGTGAAACCCATTAACGATGAAAATAAATTGACTTTTGAACAATATTCTAATTTTCAGAGTTTCACCTGTATCTACAATGGTAATAATAAAAAATGATAATAATAGTAATATCTCAATCTTCTTAATAAAGGAGCATGTCATAGTTTGATATTACATTCACAACTTTAACAGTATTGAGCTCCCATGGTAAATAGAAGAAGTGTTGGATGTGTGCAGTCAGTGGAAGGTGCACATTGAACAGAGCTGTGTAGTGGAGTGGCTGCTGACCCAAGTCCAATATTTACTCAGGCGTGAGTGTACGTGTGTGTGTGTGCACGTTTGTGTGTACTCCAGGGGATTTCTCTTTTAAGTGGGTCAAAGTGAGCAGGGTTACCTCGTGCCACTGTTTACACACATATTCTTACATCATCCATGAGTAATAAGTACATGGGGGCACCAGGGGCGGGGCTTACCAAGAGACTGACGGGGCCAAAACAAACAAGGTGAAAACGGCAATGGCCTAAGCAATTACGATGAAAAACATAGAAGAGAAAAGACATCATAGGAGAGAAAGAGTGCTGCGAGTGCATCCTTTCATTTGAGTTCTTTCCAGTCCATTGTCTCAAAATCCCATTTCCCAGCTAATTTAGAAGCTTCTAAAACACACTCCACTCCATACCTTAAGCCTTAGGCCACGGCTAATCCCGTCTCCACACACACACACACATACGCACATGCACGCCTAGACACGCTCATTCATCCTGCTTGCGTTTTCAAAAGACTCCATCTTGGCATAGTAGAAATGAAGGATATTGAAGGAAAGCGTTTGAAGTGCATGGGGGAACGCAGGGAATCAAACTGTGAGTTAAATGCTATTAGACAGCTGTGTGGAGAGGCAGTGTAATATTAGATGTGATTGAATAGATGACTGCTGAATGCAATGTAATATATAGAGCCGCAGAGGCTTTCTACAGACCTAAATCAATATAGCAGAGCAGTGTTAATCCCAGTCACTCAGGAGCAGCTCACAGAGTTGGGAAAGTAAAAGATGACTTTGTTGCACATGATGTCAGTACATGCCTTACAAGATGGTTTAGAAGTAATTTGTGCCCGAAATTGCCGTTTTCTGCTGAGAAGTTTTCCATTTTAAAATTGGGCTTGCCATTTAAGAAGGAAAGAGTCCAAAGAGGAAATAAGTCCATATTTGTGTCCTGTGTATAAAGCCGCATATTTCAAGTCCACATAGTGTATACACATAATTGCAAGGAATCTACTTATTACACCATGCTTTTCTACCCAATCACCTGTATTGTTAAAACAAGGTCAGAGAGTCAGTTGTCAGATCAGATCAACTCAACACTCGTCACATTCTACTTTAAAACAGCTGCACTACCAAATCTTAGCTGGGACCTGCTTTGGTCTATGTACTAGAGCTGGGAGCAGGGTGAAGAGTCGGCCTGCCTTTACTTGAATTGGTTTGATTGCTTGTCGGGACAAATAAGCAGTGAAACTGGTATGACAGCACGCAGGCACGTCTGATACCTTCCCCCTGACACTAAACAAAAGCACCAGCCGTAGAAATCACAGTCATTAACTAAAGCTGATTTCACCTGACATGCGTCTTCAATCCCTTTTTATAAATAGCAAAGACAAGATATGGATTACTGCAAATTGAACTTTGGCAGGAGTTTCATCTGACATTTTTTAGTGATGGATTAGACATTCTGCCGAACAGTCTCTCTCAGCCTGTCAGTCTCTCAAACAGCCAGCCCACTACATTGTACAGTGTCTTACTACATTCTTGTTGGTCAATGTGATTTTCTTATTGTTGTAACTGTATATATAATAAATCAACTAATATCAGTTGTTACCAATGTAAGTTCTTACGAGTAAAAATCCACCTAAATCTAACACCTTTAGAAAGGGAAGTCAAGAAAGCACAGAAGTATCCTGGCTCTACTGAGGTCAGAAAGTTACCAAAATTGCTAAAAAAGTTAGCTACTACATCACCACAGAATTGGTTTATCAATATTAGCAGCCTGTGCATAAATCAGCCCCACTTCTCCCTTAGCTGATCCCAGCACCTTCACCTCTACCCTCCTGTCTCCTGCCGCTTTATTCATGACTTACAAATGAATTAGTCATCCCCCACTTTTTCCCCTGGACCTTGGCAGATGCATATCTCCACAAATCTGATGTTAATGCCATTAATATTCATTAAAAATTAAGCTTAATTGTGCGCCTTTAGGAGGGAGGCCACTCAGTTCCCTCACTCCCTCCCACACAGACTCTAATCACGCACATTATAAAGCACAGCACATTTGGATGTGACCCTGTAATACTTGAGGGGCAGGTTCACTGATGCTTGAGCAGCTATACATTCTACAAGACCTTAGTATTTGGGACAAAGGTTTGTGATTGGGCATTGTGGGTAAAGGGTAGCTGAATTTCAATTGTAAACGCAATTATGAATATTGGAATGACTTAGTAAAGTCAGTTTGAAATTGACTGTCTTACATATTTTCTACACCTTATTTGATTCTGATTTAGTAACAGGGTTAGGCATAAGAATCAGACAAACCGTTCTGGTTTGCAAAAGAGTCATGCAGAGAAAAAAGTAAAAACTAAGTTTGGGATTGCTAACTTCGAGCATTAGGTGGGCCACACACATACAAGTTTCATTCAAAGCATTATTGTATGGAGTATATGTTTTTCTTTTCTTACATTTCCTGGATTCATCTGAGTACTGAATGTGTTTATGTGTGCACATTTACGTGTGAGCCGGGTCCAAATGACTCTTTAACATCCATTTCCCTGTTCATTTGCCTGGGCTGTGAATCTGTGGCCCTCAAAGAGAGAGAGGAGCGATACATGGCCCTCTGCATCAGAGGAAGACGATAAAGACAACGCGGGCGATGAAGACAGGGCACATCCATATTCAGAACGGCACTTTCACACATGCGTCAGTTACGAATCGCACCAATCAGGCTGACGGGCCATAATTGAATCCACAATCAGCCACTGTAGCACTGCGGAGTGATGCGATCGTGACACACCAACATTTGGTGTGATGTTCATGTTTTTCTGACACTTGCCTTTTTGATCCATTACTCAACGTCTGAAAATCGCTGTGGTTAGCGTATGATTACTTCTGATATATCTCCCATACATTAAAGGGCAGGCAATACTTTTATGTAAATGCCATCATGTACACCACCAACACAGACTTTTAGATACGAAACACTTATTATCATCAGGGAAAAGGTGAACATTAGAATGGAAATTGCTGCTGTTTGTCAAAGTGTATGTTTCCATAAAGTCACAAACTCGTAAAAGAAGACATGTTATGCAACATCAACTTTTAACCATGATACAACATCAAATCCAACTTCACAAATATCAGGAACTTCAAGAGTCATTTGATGGTATGATGTAATTTTACCACAAGGACATCACACCTAAAACAACAATATTGTGCATAGATTAGTTTTGGCAATTTCACATTTTATTTGTTGCAGCTGGTGATTTTCAAATTTGAAAAAAGAAAAAAAAATCTATTTTGGTAGCATAGGGACAGGGAAGTCTAATAGCCTTGTTTACCCTTGATACTATTTCCCCATTATTTTTCTAAAACATGAAAAAGACATCTTGCTATAATTTGGAGTAGACAAAAATAATGCGCAACATTTCCTCTTTAATAGCTCCATTTGTAGCGGGCATGTTCTAGTGCTATGTGATTCTATCGCACAATCCCTCTGACCTTTCGCACAAAGACACTACAAGTGAGGACCAGCGCTCAACACGGGGCACACGCATTTCAATATCCTCCATTATACTCAGCAAGTCAGTTCCAACCATATGAAACTAGGGCCACAGAGGGCCGTCCCTTTGAGATGATGTCAGATGCAGCAGAAAGTGTTAGCCGCCGGTGCCTTTGCCAGAACGTTTCATTCTCATTCCCCTACACAGGCTAATCAAATAAAAGCCTGTCTTTGTAGCATCTTTAGCTTCACACACTGTTTGGAAGTTTGCCTCGACACCCCCATCCGCCCATTCACTTCAATGACTTTGGCTTCCAGTTAAAGAGGACATCCACACTAACTGGTACACACCCACATGACTTTCGCTAAACACGCAGGAACAATAGCAATGTGTTGGCAAGCTTGACTTTGACTGTGACATTTTTTTCTGTTTTCTCTTTCTGTGTCTGAGTCGGTATCCAGGAACAAATGTAGCGGCATTTCCTAACAAATGGCAGCTAAATGAGGCCCCCAGGGTGCTGTGCCGCTAACTACCGGGCCCCCTTTTTTCTGAGCCATTATGATTGTCCTAACCGTTCCAAAAACACCTCTCCTGTTCGCGTTCATTTGCATTTGAATTGTCGCTCGGCTGTACAAAAACAAACATAAATCAAAAAAAGAGGAAAAAAGAAGGGAAAAAAGTAGAGGATTCTGGTTGAGCAATTAGCAAGTGTCAGTCAAAAACACACACTAAATTAAAAACATTGTCTCAAGCACACTCGCACTGCTTGCTGACATATACTTTCTTCACCCCCCTCTCCCCTGAATTTTATCATTTACTTTTTTAGCCAGGAAACTCATCAAACTTAAGTGCTCGTCAAGCGGCGGGCAAATCGGAGCGCAGCAGGCCCGGGGTTGCCGTGGCGATACGCGGGGACATTTAGAGGACTCCGATAAACTCATGCCATTTAAAAGGTTATGACAATTAACGCCGCCTCGCTGCAAATTACCACTGGCAGACCTTTACCCGCGGACGTCCCTCTCGCCTCTTATCGCCCTGCACCCAGCCGCACCCC
>JAPMNZ010950606.1:0-10013 GCA_029875035.1 Pomatoschistus microps | reverse complement strand
GATCTATGTCTGCCATCTTGGATCAGTCAATATCTGTCAATTCCACTGTTCTCTTCTCTACAAGACAATCAGTGCCCAGCCATTGATTTAAGCCCAGCCATTGATTTAAGCCCAGCCATTGATTTAAGCCCAGCCATTGATTTATTCTTACTCTTAATCTAACCTCTTGTACTGCATATTATTCATACACATACAAACTACATTTGAAGTCATTCCAGCACCTGCAAGAAATATTTCAACAAAAGAATATTCATTTTAAGTGGTGTATGCTCCGGTCCGTATAAGTTATTGGATTGGAGTGTTTTAATGCTGCCTATTATCCTAAATGGCTGTAAAATCTGTCCAGTGCTCAAACCAGTCCTGTAAGCGGTGTTATCCATGTGTTTACAATAAATATTATGAGCTGCTCGCACTCCAGTTCACCAAAGACATTAATGTCATTATATGGGTTCTGTTGAGCTTGATTTTTGCTCATGGAAAACTCTGATTTTAGGAAACTATTTCCATTCTTATGTCCTGTCTGAATGTTTGATTCAGTGGCTGCTAAAGTGAACTTTTCCACATTTGTCATGTTTATAACCACAAACAAAACTGTATTACAAAGTAGCTGATAGCTACAAAGTCAAGGAAAAATAACACAATATACATGATTGTGTTATGTTTTAGATAAAAACATTTTTCTGTCAATAATAATGTCTTTGAACATTTCTTAATGCCAACGCCTGTAAACATGACGTGCAAAAGTTCAGGTTGTATTAGTACTTTTACAGGCCACTGTATGTACTCGCTAGATCATATTATTCATAAAGATGGAAATTTTTCCAAATCTATAGTTTATAATTAAAAGGTTATTACAGAACATTTTAACATTGTGTGTTGGTTCTAATCTCATTTCTACAAATATTGCTGATTTTTTGTATTGGATATTGAAAATGTGTCAGCTGCATGTTGTTTGCAGTTTCCTTGTGAGCCTTCCAGATGTCTGTTTGTTTCTGTGCTGAAATTAGTTCTGTCAAATCCACCTGAACCCTTCACTTGCCTCACGTCCACAGAGGAGGAAGCTGTCCCGAGTGAGAATGGCCTCACTGGGGACTCAGACGAACAGGGTCCTGAGGGTCAACTCTGTCCCACTGTGGAGGACAATGAGGTCCCACCTGGTACGCCCCACGGTCCGCTAACCCTTGTTTGGCATGCTTTGGTTTTTGCCCACTTGATATGATCTTTTTTAAGTTTCTAAGCAGCAGAATCCTCTTGGTTCTTGGTTTTATGCTTGGGTGACTCTGTATTGCTTTCAGCTTTGACTAACCTTTCTCCCACTTTTTTCCTGCCTTTGTGAAAATACCGTGATCCTGGCTTGTTTGGCTGAGATATATATATATAGTCATCTTGAGCGGAAGGAAGACATAAACCTTCTCAGCTGTCACTGCAGAGTGCATTAAGCAGTCATTTGCATGTTCAATCTCTTATTCATGTTTCAAAGTGCCACAACATGGAGCAAAAGTTTAAGAATTGGCTCAACACAGTCATGTGGATTCAAGTCCTGCTTTGATCAAATATACTCGCTCTGACGGCTTGTCCAAATTGTGACTGGAAATGGGTTCAACAAGGTGAAAAGTCTCCTTGATGTGTTAACCAGCCTCCCAGATCCCAGGACACAACAAATACCTCAACTCACCCCAAAAGACAGAGGAAAAGACATTGAACAAGCACTTTGCCAAATCAATAGCAGAGTATTCTTGTTCCTTTCTGTTGTGTAACTTGTGCGGCTTGTATGTGTCCCGCAGCGGAGGCAGCAGAAGACGAGAAAAAGAGCGTCCCTAGCCAAGATGAGGGGCAGTCCGGTAACAGGCCCTCCCTCCACATCGCTGCTTGTTTTGTTTTTACGCTTTGGAAATAACCCAGAGTGTTTCTATATCATCTCAAGGCTTTCTTTTTTTCAGCTTTTCATTGGAAATGGGTTGTGCTTTGAGCAGAGGTGACACGTAACTTCACACTGGGTCTCAAGTAGGATAATATTATTGTATAGGTGAATATTGTGAAGTTGAAAGTGGTGGGACTAGTGGCTACTTTCTGCTTTAAGTAAATAAATGGTTTACTTAAAGATTGTGAAATAGTTTTTGACATAAACTTGTCTCCAGAGATGTTAAGTTTGGCAATAAATCAGCCTTCTTATTTGCTTATCTTTGTAGAAATGTAACAAAAAAAAAGGAATTCTTTGAATACATATGTGCTGAGTTTTTGTGTCACCTCTGGTCTTTGCGTGCATTTCTTTCTTTGCTTATGTTATGCTTGCTTTGGCAGCTCGGCCCTTTCAGCTCGTGAGATCTGAACATGCTTCTATTTTAAACTAAGAAAACACGGTTACGACATCTTGGGGTGTTTTTTGCGTAAAGGGAATGTCTCTAAACCGCAGGAAGATTGAAGTTCTTCTCGACGATCTGTTCTGCAGATGTTTCTCTCCCGAATAACGTCCAAAACAGCTGTAAGACATTGCCTAGGTGTAGAACGGCCGTCGTCCAATAGAAATCCTATGGAAAACTGCCTGCGAATACACCAGAGCCTGCTTGGACTGATGCGCCTGCTATGGCCTATTTGACCTAATGGTGGCTGTATGTTGTATTGGCTTGCATTGATTTCCTCGCGGCGCATTAATCCTGGTTGAATGACAGGGGTCCATTACTGACACCGCTCTTGTGTTTTCTCTCTCCTGCTTCGCGGTCTTTCGGCTGACATCAGGAGCGGCTCCAACAGGTAGGACCTCTAACTGTTATTGACCCATCCCTGACGATATTCATTTGGCTGTGAGGGTGGATATGAATACACTCAGGACAATAGACTTAACGTAAAAGCATTGCTAATGTAAGAAGACAGGCATTGATTTAACATGCAGGTGATTGAGACTACTTCCACTTCACTTCACTCACAGTCATTGTTTATAATCACAAATTATGAATCCAACGGAGGAAAACATGTTTGTAATATTATCCAGTAACAGTTCATTCACTTTTCATATAATTTTACTGCCTGTTCATCAATTATTACTGATAAAATCCTCCATTAGTATCAAGATATCATGACAGACTCCGTATCAATGTGCCGAATCAATTTATAAAATAATTAAAATACATACTTTACAACTTACTTAATATTAGTTATTCACCTGCTGATTATACTTATTTATAGGACTGTCATTAATTATATTGGGAATAGGAAAATCCTAGTCCAGACTATTGTGTGCAAAAACAGTTCCCCCATAGATTTTGTCTCTTTGAAATCTCTCCGCTGTGGGATGAATAAAGTCTCTCTTATCATTTCATGGGGGGTCTACACTCAGTTGAATAGACTTTATTGGTACAGAGCCCAGTTTAGACAAACATGATAAAGAATTCTTGGACATGAAAAAGCCCTTGCCCTCTCACAGATAAACAAGTCTTTTCTGTCCTTTACGACTCTGATTTGTACCATGTAATTGACTTAAAAAAGGCTGAAAGACGGAGACAGTTGATGATTCATTTAAAGACTGTGTTATGTTTGTAAAGCAGAATGCATCACTTGTCTTTAGTCACTTTTTTGTTTTGTTATGAACCAACCGCGATCACTTCCTCTTTTTGTAGTCTTTTTGCCCTTTCACAACGTTATACACTTTTATTTTCTCACCTTTAACCACAGGAAGATGACCACATGAAGCTGTATGTTGGTCATCAAGCCTTCTTTATGTTTATTCCTTTTCAATGGGGGAGAGTTAGTGAAAGCCAGTGCTGTGAATGTCACCATTAATGTCCTTTCCAAACAAACTAGCGCCGCCCGCTCCTTCCACCGGCTCCGTCAGCGCCGAAGAACCGTGCCCCTCTGAGCCCGGGCGCGGCGGCGGTGGCGTTGACCTCATGGGAGCGTCCTGCTGTGGTGTCCCAGGACGAGAGGAGGAGGAGGAGGCGGCAGCGGTGGACAAAAAGCTGACTGAGCCGCTGTGGACCTCTGAAGACTTGGCAGCGACGGGACAAGCCACTAGGGGGAGCTCTGAGTGGAGCGACGCCGATGCCAAGAGGGCTATCAGCTTGGACGCCACTGAGAGCTTGGAGGGGATTAGCCTGGATGCGTCTCTGGTCCGCAGTGCAGCGCTGGAGGACCTTACAGCCATCGACCAAGGGCAAAACAGTGAGAATGTAGAAAGTAATGAATCGGAAGAAGCCATATACGGACAACGCACTCAAAGCCTGTCTGATACTGACTATTGCACTGGACAAATAGATGGTCCCACACAATTACATGACGCCCAATTCTGCGATTCCGTTCCCACGCTTCCTGACAATGTGGAAGAGAATAATGACTCACTCGACTCATGTAAAGATTCAAACAGTTCGGAGATGGTTTTGGACAGCTCAGAGGCGAGGCACACCTCTCCGGCTAGAAAGTCAATGGTGCCGGTGCCAGTGTGCAAAGGTCTGTTATGAACTTGTAAGCGCTCCTCAGTTTTTTACACCTGTTTGAGTTTGATGGAGCCGCTTTTGTATGCAGCACCTCTTCCAGTCTTTGATTTCCACACAGGGTTTTTTAACTCAAAAGAAGAAAAGCTTGGCATCCTCCCCACGTTTTGGTTTTTTGGTTGGCTCACTTTGCAGGTTATGCAGCCCTTAAATCAGCCACTGTATCTCTGCATGGCACACATCCTGCATCACCGGTTTCATTTATTTGCCATCCTTAAATAATTTTGAGTTTTCAGCTTGACTGGCGTTCTCTGATGTATTACAATGGTTTCTTCTTGTCTCCAACAGCTCAAGCCAAATCTGACAGCCCTGCAGACAAGGTAAGCAGCTCATTTAAATCTTTGCTTTCATTCACCTTTTTGTTTTTATTATTCCATCTGTCGTTTTGATTTGGTTGTTTCTGTATTCATTCTTTCATTTTAATCTGTTTGTGAGAAAGACACACCCCTCCACACAAACACCTCCCTCTCCCCTTAAACGGCCGTCACTAAATGCAAAGAGCAAATCACAGTCTCCTCGAAACGGCCACAGCTCCATCCCCGTCAAATCCAGCAGCACAGAGCAGGCGGACCACAGAGTGAGTATGGGCGGGCTGCACTTCATGGTTGTGTGTGAGATTTACCTCCAATGGAAATGTTTGAACATGTAGAAAATAGACCCATCTATGTCCATGCACACATTCTGTTTGCCAAATGCTTAACTTTTAACTTTGATCTGCACAAAAATGAAGAAAACTCATGTTTGTGTTTTTAGAACATGAAGACTCCAGCAGCCGTCACTGCGGCCAGAACCACAGGTAGATATCACTGGACCTTTATTAACATCATCCTTTAGTTAAAAAGTGTTGGACCGTGAAGCAGGATACTTATGATCTTTCATCATTTTATGATTTAGTTAATGTCAAGAAACCTCCTACTCCCAAAAATGACAAAGGTAAAAGATGCACAAGTTAGAATTCACTAACGCACTGTTAGTTGGCATGGCACACGCCACGGTCTGATACAGTCCAGTCTGGATCAAACTCACAGTCTGATCCGGCCCAGTCTGGATCAAACCCACAGTCTGATCCAGTCCCGTCTGGATCAAACCCACAGTCTGATCCGGTCCAGTCTGGATCAAACCCACAGTCTGATCCGGTCCAGTCTGGATCAAAGCTTGTCAGCTTCTAGTGTGTGCTTCTTCATCGTTTTAACCTCTAGTGTGTCGTTGATTTTAATTTTGAGACTTTGCTTTGTCCTCAGACCAGAGTGGACACAGCAGCCCTGGCACCACTAAGTCTCCTGGGAGCATTGCGCTGGCCAAGTCTGTGGCGGAGGCCAACAAGGTGAAGAAAGTGGCGGTGGTGCGTTCGACACCCAAATCTCCTGGGTCCCTGAAGACTCGCCCTGGTCCCATGGCGGCTGCCACCGGCTCTGCTGCTCCTCTGCCTGATCTGAAGAACGTTCGCTCCAAGATCGGCTCCACAGAAAACATGAAGCACCAGCCTGGAGGCGGAAGGGTAAAGCTCGCCGTCCTGTTCACGCTCACTCTCCTGTTGTGTTTGTGGTGATTTATGTGCGTTCACATCTGTTGGAATCATTTCTGTTTAGTTTTACAGGTCACACAAATTCCTGTGCACCTAATTCTTTAACTTCTTTTCAATCTCAAATGTAACCTTTTGATTTTCAGGTACAACTCCTTGATCAGAAGTTGGACTATAGTAATGTCCAGTCTAAGTGCGGCTCCAAAGGCAATATTAAACATGTCCCCGGTGGCGGCAATGTGAGTAACTGAGGGATAGACTCAACATGGATTTTCTTGAGTATCTCTGCAGTTATGATCACGAACTATCTTGGTAAAAGAAACAAACTCAAACGAGCTAATCAGAGAAACCCATACATTTCATACTCACAATACTTATATTAAAACACATGACTGCAGACCAAACGATACAAGCACATATTAGAGAATCTTCTTAGTTCTTAACTTATACTGTGATGTTGCTGATTGTTGCTGATTGATGCTGATTGATACTAACATGATTCTCTGTACATCCTGAAGGACAGAGCTTAAAAACACAGTGTGTGTTCTATCCTCCTTCACATTCTCTCCTTTCAGATCAGTATGACATGGGTTTGATGATCTTTTGTCTTGTAACTTGTTTTTAGGTTCAAATCCTCGATAAGAAGACTGACTTCTCCAGCGTTCAGGCTCGCTGTGGCTCTAAAGACAACCTGAAGCACACTCCTGGAGGAGGCAAGGTGGGGAATCAGACTTGGCTTTTATTATTTATATATGTTTGGGATCTGAGGACACCATATTTGAATGGAATCGTTTCTCTTCATGATTTGTGTTTTGACGAAGGGCTTTCTCTCATCACATTCTGCACAAACACACACACTCAAAGATAATGGTCTCTTTACTTGTGCACTTTTTCAGGTTCAAATTTTTGATAAGAAGTTGGACTTAAATAATGTCCAGTCTAAGTGTGGCTCCAAAGACAATATCAAACATGTTCCTGGTGGCGGCAATGTGAGTAACTCAAGGGATAAACTCAACTTATTTTTGAGTATCTCTGCGGTTATGATCATCAGAAGCAACAGGCACAGGTCTGGACTAGGACTGGTTCACATCTGGTCCCTGCTCCCAGTCCCAGTGCAGATCTAAGGGTATAACAGTTTATATTAAAGTAGCTCTACACGTTTTACCCTCAGATTCATCCTGATAGAAACACCCTTTTCTCACACTCCTCTCTCACTTCACCTAAAGATCCACTCCTCTCCTGCACTGGTCTACACACCAAACTCAACTATAACCTGTTTTTCTACATATTGACTTTTCAGGTACAAATTTTTGATAAGAAGTTGGAGTTAGCCAGTGTGGGGTCGCGATGTGGCTCCAAAGATAATATAAAACACACACCAGGTGGTGGCAATGTGAGTAGAGTGGAACTGCTCTTGAATGCACCTTCAGAGGAGCGGGATGCACGAGACCTGTCTGTCAGCCCCGACCCTGACCTCAACACTCTTTAACATTCCTCCTAACGCTGTGGTGGCAGCTGAGGCCATGAGCCCCCCCTCCTCCTCTAGCACAAGACTAAACTAGTGACACCTGAATGCATCTCCCTCTAAATCTGATTAACCCGTATGTGATGCTCATGGCCCTGTCACTTTTACTTCCCTCACGATGAAGATTTACCAACGCCCTGGTCCCCTCTGCATGCAGTCCAACGAGTCCTGTGTGTCCAATTTGTGAATATTAAGAAATCCTTTATTCGTCCTACAGTGGGGAAATGTCCGTGTTGCATCCAAGTTACAGAATAGTATGAATAAAATAGGAATAAAATGAAATAAATTCTCTAACTCTTGCATAAAAATAAGCCGTATTAAGTCTCTATCTTATCATAGTAAGGAAAGAAGAACCTCCAACTTCAGCATGATGAAGAAGCAAGACTTAAAAAAAACCCTGACTTTAGCATAATAAGGAGCAAGAATAAAAGGCTGTATATTCTAGTGCAAGTACTATATAGTTGTGTGTATACATCTGTACATATACAACATCACAACATAGGAAGACGGCTATATTTGATACATAAAAGGCTGATGATCCGCACAGACGATGCCTGTAGAGCCCGACAAAGGCGCAGTGTGCAGCCATCCAGAGATGACCTCAGCTCAAAGAGACAGAGGACATTGTTCAGACAGAGGCCTGTGATTCAGTTTCTATCTGCTCCACATGAGCGCTGCATGTTTCACTGTAGTCCATAGAAATCTGCTGATTCATAACAACAAATAATCCGTGTCCAGCATTTGCAGTGAAGTATTAACACGTAGCAGTCATAGAAGTAGAAACACTAACAAGACCTACATTCAGTTTGCTTTTGAAATCACTGTGCGTTTTGAAAAAATTGTGTATGTTGTGTTGTTTTTGTCTTCAGGTTCAAATTATGCACAAAAAGATTGATTTGAGCAACGTCCAGTCCAAGTGCGGCTCAAAAGACAACATCCGCCACAAACCAGGTATTTATAAGTGACGTGTTCCATCACAGAATTCAGAAATGGTGAAATCATTTTACTGCTATTACTTAATAGTGTAGTTGAATTTCAATATATATATAAAACCTTGGATGCACGTAAAGTTAATGACTGGTTTCTGAGCTTCACATTGAGGTGTAGCATGTGTATGTTGGTGGAGCTGAAGTTGCCTGCATGACACTGTGAACTTATGTTTATGATCTCTATGGCTAGTTTGTGTTAGCACGGCAGAGGGCCCCATAGCAGGACACAGCGGGCCGCATTTGGCTCGTGGGCCTGAGTTTGGACATGGACACGTTCTGTTTATTCTAGTCCATTCACATCTAACAAACCATTTCTTTGAGACTGTGCTCGTAGTTTGTGATACTAAAACATGTTTCTTTGTGGAGGCGGTGGAAACATCGAAATCAAGACGGAGAAGTTGGAGTTCAAAGTCCAGTCTAAGGTTGGCTCTCTGGACAACATCGGCCACACCCCCGGAGGAGGAGGGCGAAGGGTGAGGCTCTCTCCGGTTCACACAGAGCGCCTGCAGTGACCGAGGCGGATGCTTTTTGGGTCTCGCCGTTGCCATGGGAAAGTCTCCACCGCTTGTCTTTGATCGCAGGAGGCGTTAAATAGCTGAAACGATGTTAGATCTTGGTTTGACACATATTTCACAAACAGCTGACAGACTGTGTTGCAGAGAAGGCAGGTGTAAGTGGATGAAAGACAAACTAGTTTTCTTTGACATTTTTTTCCTCATTGTCGTTGTGTTGGTTCAATGTCCAGCTCCAGGGGTTCTCCATTGACCTGCCTGGTTGAATATTGAATCCATACAATTGTAAAGACGCAGGGATATCAGCGTAAACAAGCAGCGCAGCATTACTCTAAACTTTTAAATATGTTGAAACGTGTATTAAAGCTGGGGTACCTAACTTTCAACCATAGACTGCTAATGTATGGACAATGCTAACCCCCTAGCTCAGCGGTGCTCCGTGCGTCCATTGCAAAGGCAGGGTGGGTCGCTCGCCTGATTCGTGGAAATTCATTTCGTTTTCATTTATACTTTTTCTCATTCGTCGCCCATTTTGTTATTATTTCAGTTCATTGTATGTTTTCTTATTATTTTGTAGGGCTGCACAGTATGAGTGAACTAAGTATATAAGATAAGAGAAACTCCCACAGTGGGGAAATTAACTATTAGTTTATATTTGTAACCTGAATTATCTTAAATTAACAAATGCATTAAATGGATCCTGTTCCAAATCAATTCTCTAAGACTGTATTTTCACAATCATGATATTTGATTATAGAAACACAGTGTATACTTCACTATCTCATGTTAAAACTTGGATTACAATCTGGCCGTATTATAATCTCCTGTGCAGCTCTAGTTCCCTGTGTTGTGGTTTTGGATCTGCTCATTATGATTGTGTTTTTGCTTCTGTTTCCGTGGACGCCATCTCATGTGTTTGTGTTGGGTCATGAGCAGCGGCAGAGCAGAGAGGGCAGCGTGTCGGACAGCCCCTCCCTGCCC
>JAPMNZ010950576.1:0-16712 GCA_029875035.1 Pomatoschistus microps | reverse complement strand
TATATTTAAAAAATGTGGGCGCCGGTCAAGCCAAAGCATCCCTCCCTTTTTGCTTCACTTTGCATAGATAGATACCATCATTTGCTTCCAGACTTTTATATATATATATATTATATATATATATATATATACACTATGGATTTGTTTTAATAAGTCTTTTATTGTGCAGCCCTTTCTAGACTGTGTTTATAAAATGTGGTTTTTAAATAAAGTGGGTTGGATTGGCTGTTTATAATAATAATAATAACGATTAACAATAGATCGTACATTTCAAAACATCTATAATAAACAAGCAGTTTTGAACACTAATCTAAAGTTATGTCAGTTTGAGTTCATGATTGTTGTTTAATTTATTTCAAGCACACAATTAAAAAGTGTTCATGTACAACAACAACAACAGTGTTCGTAAGAACACTAATACAATGCAAATTCATTGCTACTAAAGGAGTGGGATGAAGTTGAACTCTTATTGATTCCCATCCCCTCTTTCAACTTTTAAATATTGTTAGTTCATATCCTTTGGTTTTACACTTTCTTGCAAAACACAAGTACTTATATTTTCCTACATATTTACAATGAGAGCATCATGAACAAACAAAAAAGGTATTTTCCTTCCTTATAAAATCATTTTGAATATCTTCCTGGATTGTTCTAGTTAAAGGCAAACACATGTTAATAAAGTTGCTCGTTTGCTTTTAGGGATACCATTTTAAAGCCTTGCCGTATGGAATTTAGTCCTAGTGTTTTGCATGTGGGACTGCAACAACCAGTATTTGCATAAAGCAGGTGACGAGGCGGTGAAGGCCGGGCGAGGCCGGACACCAACAGAGGCTTGTTAACCGTTAGCAGAGGTCAGGGCGTCTTTTCTTTCTAACATAATAAACAAAGCAAAACACCAGATGTACAAAAGAGCACTTTTTATCCACATTCTCACGCATAAATACATTTAACACAAGCCACATATGCATAAACTTTTAAATTCACAGAAAGTCTATAGTATACAACAGTTAAAGCTGGAGTACCTGAATGTTATTGCTTCATAACAAACTTAATGTATAAGTTTGTCCCAACGTTACATTATGTGAACGAAACGTTACATTATGTGAACGAAACGTTACATTATGTGAACGAAACGTTACATTATGTGAACGAAACGTTACATTATGTGAACGAAAACAGACCACGAAACAGACCACAATATCTAATCTAGAAAATCTTTTAAATACTGAGAGCTGATTGGCTGAGAGGAATGTGCCACTCTCTTTCACTGACAGTAAGTAAGACATCTTTATCTATACTGCAATGTATTTAAGAGAACAGATATCTTAAAATTCAGACCTATTGTACGTGTTTTAAGTGCTGAAAGGGAAAACCGGGGCACCCAGACGAAACCTACGCAGACACAGGGAGAACATGCAAACCCAAACCGGGTGGAATCAACCAGTGGCTACAGAGGCCATTTAAAATACTTGCATGTGAAAATATTGGTAGCAGTTTTGAGACCGCAATCCATCCTCTCTCATTACACAGATTGTTATAATTTTTTGCGCTTTCAAAGTTAGGTACTCCAGCTTTAATATAGAAAACAATACAAACATGACTTCAGATTTGGTTTGGATGTAAGTGATTTTCTTTTGATCTCAGACAATAAAATGAAAAAATAAAGTGCAAATATCATAATTTTTGAGACAATTTTTCTTTCCACAATGTCTACAAGTTTAAAATCCCAAGTCTGAGCTGCGGCTGTCCCTTAACTTTCTTCATCCTCTGGTTCTCTGAGGCCCTGGCTGTGCAGAGTCTTCCCCGTCATCTCCATTATGGCCTGAACTTCTGGATCCATGTTGAGGATGCTCTTCTTCCCCTGTCCCTCTTCGTCCTGTCGTCAGAAATCATAATGTAAAAATGCAGTTAGGGTAAAACTCCGGACCCACAGTGCGCTCACCTCTTCGGGCTCCGGGAGTTTCCCCACCGCCCACACCTCCACAGTGTCCACCTTGAAGTCCTCGTCGGCAGAGAGCTGAGGGCTGCCGTACGTCGTGCACTTGGGCTTCGCACGACTGTGACCTCCGCCAAAGTCGTAGTCCAGCCACAGGCCAAAGTAGTTATGCTGGCCTCCCATTCCCTGGTGCCACACAACATAAACAGAGTACAAGATTAACCATTTTGAAAAAAAAGCTAGACGAAGCAAACATTTATTTAGCTCCAACCCCTCACACTCATTCAACACAACACAATCACACACACAACACAATCACACACACGCAAATTGCTTCTCAATAATCCATAAAAAATGTGCACATCCGAGTAGGAGTCTTTTGTTATCAGAATAATGCCAACTGTGGTGTTGTAAACTATAATAAGAAGTGCAGGCATCTTAAACCTCCACAAGTGGCCCTAAGTCAAAGTAGACTTGGTGGCTGAGTGGATAGCACTCTCGCCTCTCAGCAAGAAGGTCCTGGGTTCGAGTCCCGGCCGGACCAGGGCCTTTCTGAGTGGAGTTTGTATGTTCTCCCCGTATCTGCGTAGGTTTCCTCCGGGTACTCCGGTTTCCCCTACCACAAAAAAATATGTACAATAGTTCTGGCATGCACCTCCTGTACTGGCGACCCCGCTCCCATCTCTGTGTGGAGTGAGAGGAAGAAAAAAAAATAACAATTGTAAACCGCTATGTGACTCTGGTCTGTGAAAGGCGGTATATAAATAAACATTACTTACTTACTAGCCATTTAAATCATGCACACAAGTTGACAATGTCATCCAGCCAACATTAGCACAGCCAATGTATTTTTTTAATATGCATTTTATTATCATACAAAATACATTACAACATTGGCATTCATACCATTCATGCTTACAATAACTACATGAACGTCCAAACCTTTTAAGGTGAGCGTCCATACAGTACACCATGAACATACATACATGGGGAGAGGGGGGGTCTTATGTGTGTGTGTGTGTGTGTGTGTGTGCGTGTGTATTTTTATTATTCCCTTTTTACATTTCAAGTAATCATACAAAACTCTTTAACATTTTTGGTGCACCAGTAATTGCCATTTTCTGCACACACTGTGACGCCATGAGCAAGACGCCAACACCAGCACATCAAAGCCCCTGACCATCACAAACGATTCTCTCTCATTACACTAATTCCATGTTTTTAGAGGTAGGGGGACCCGGAGCGCCCAGAGGAAACCTACGCCAACACGGGGAGAACACATTATGTCCACACAGAAAGGTCTGGAGGTGGAGTCAAACCCAGGACAATACTAGTTGTTACATTAGTCATAAATTGTGTGTTCATCTAAAACAAAAATCTATGTATTCATTGAGAATTGATGAATCATAATCTGAAGGTTCTACAGTGAGGGCACTTACTAGTCCGTTGGGCATGGTCTGCTGGTTCTGGTTGAGGTACATGAAGTGTTGATTGTATCCTGTGGTATTATAGACTCTGAGCAAGGGGCTGACAGTGAACAGGAAGCAACTGGAATCACCTAAAACAAATAAACGTCAATGTAATCCCTCTTTGAAAAACAACAAGACAAGAAATGTAATGCCATATCTTACCCTGAAATTGAGGCTTGATCTCCCAGTCCTGCGACGCAAAACCTCCAAATATATGCCCCTTTGTGTCTTTGATCAGTAAAAGTGTGGGTCCGCATTTCAACAGACCACTCACCATTCTTGTAAAACTCTCTCCATGGAACGTAGTAGAAAACATCAGCCTCCAGGGGGCACTGCACCGGTCTGGAAGCTGTTGAGAAATCGACATTTGACAGTTTTACAAAAGACAGTTCTCAAAAAAGGTTGTACTGATACTATCAACAATTAATACGTGAATTTGATCTTGGAAACTGTATTTAGTATTTACTTGGATTGTCTTTGTACGATATTTGAATAGGCTGTGTGATCAGAAATATTCGAGTGTGGCAGACACAAATTTTGTAGAATTTTGTGCAATTCTGTAACGATTTGCCTGCCTATGGAAGATACCCATATTATATTAGGGCACTATATTTTATTCTGCTTGTGTGTATGTGTGTGTGCGTGTGCATGTGCGCGTGTGTGCATGTGTGTGTAAGAGATGTGTGCTTGTATGAACCTGTGGGGCCAGGAACATAATAGTAGGCAGGTCCAGCAGACTGTGCAGCTGCGTCCAGGGGGTGTTTAAGCAGGGAGGGAGTAGTGTGGGGGATGAGCAGCCACCCAGAGTGATATTAAAGCCTTCAGATACAACCATTTCAATGTACATGGACACGGCGGGCACTCTGAAGATCCAGTCCTCCAGGCAGGACCGGTCACAGCTCTCATCTGAGAGAGTCATTAGAAAAGTTCAATAGAAGAATTGAAATAAGTTACACTCAAGTTACATGTCACAGATTTACCAGAAGGCTTCAGTTCTGAACACATTTGTTCTGACAGCTGTTTTACACCTGCAGATGCGTTTCCCATCCTCTCAGGTTTCCAGCCATGAAGACGCCCTCTGTTGCCTTGGATCTGAATTACAGCAGCAATCAAATCCTTCAAAAACTGTGGATGGAAAGGAAAATCCATATTTTAAAGACAAACCAAAGGCTGTTGCGCACAACGTAACATTGATAACAACCAGACACTAATGTGGATTATTTTACAGAGCGAGGAATATGCCGTAAAGAAGATGAATCAGGAGTATTCTCACCTGAATGACTTGATCACATGATACAGATGCTGCCTGTGACCCTGGGTTCTGGGACATGCTCAAGACGAGAGGGGCGCGCTCCTCTGCTGTGCCTCTCAGACAGTCAGCCAGAAAAATCACCAGCTGGTCCCGAGTGACGCCGGAAACGGAGCGAGCCTTTCCAGAACCTCCAGGGCCCGGGACCGAATCTACACTACACAGACATCTGTAGATCCTTTGAACCATAGCGTCTGGGATCACGCTGCCTACAGCTGACTGGAACAGGCAAAACACAAAATCAAATGATATTTTTGGTGGGTAATATGTGCGACAGTCGAGTGGCCACTCTTTACGTTCTGAATGCACAATTCAATGTTTTACCTGTAGCATTCCCAAACTCAGGTCTGCTTTTGCTGGAGCTCCTGTAGGTGCAGAGCCCTGGAGCCGGTCAAACACAGCCTGGACCATCAGCCTCTCCTCAGGTCGAAAGCGGTCCAGCCGCTTGTGCATTAACTCTGAGCCTGTGTTCCCCATTGTACTGCAGGGAAAATGGAAATTTCAGCTATAACATGACGTTCCACAGTGGTTCCTATTTTATCTGGAGTACGCCATAAACTTTAACTTCAGGGAACCCCTAACTCAGACAGTAGACATATCTGTTTTTTTATTCGTTGGGAAGTAATGGCATCAAATGGGTATGAATTTATAATATGCAATAATGAAAATATTGCTTGTATTTGTGTGTGCGGGTCTATGACCCCTTTAAAATTAACAATAGTGAGAAAGCATAACAAACTGCACACACAATATATGGGCCATGCACAATACAAATGAAACCCCCATTAAGCACATCGTCATATCAAAATGACACATACTATCAGTATTAACATAGCTCCATTATTTATAGTTAGAGAAGCAGAAAACTAATAAAAACAGCCTTTTAGTTACATTATAAGTCAATCATGTCACGAACAATGTCAATAATCACAATAGAAAGGCCAACATGCCTTTCTGTCCACGTCTGCCTCGATAGACTATTAATAATACATTTAACCAATTTAGACTATGAGGAACCCTGGGAATGGTTTCCTGCTGGTACCCAGAGTCAGGACTTAACAAGCAGAGAGAACTTGCAGCTAAAATCTGGAACAAAATGGCAATGTGTTCCATTGTCTACTCTAACAAATGTTCAAATCCAGGTTGAAAATAGTTTTGTTTAGATGAGCATACAACTGAAGGATTGTGTCTTCACTCTTTATGATTTGTGTGCCTTGTATGATATTGTTTAACTGAATTGATCTGTTTTTGTCATTTATCTACACAGTTGTATTGTTAATATGGCCTTTATTTCATTTTTTTAAGTCTTATCCCCAGCAGAGACAGATATCATTACAATTACACAAGCTGGGTCCTATCCATAGACTGTATTGTCCTATCTTATCTATTAGACCTCTTCCCTCGTGTTACTATCTTCCCCCCTATAACTCGCCAATATGTATTTTTAACTTAGACAGGCATCAGTAATGTGTGGTTAATAATGGCGAAATAATGTTTTAAATTCTCCAACCTGAGCAAGGCGATAACCACTATCCAGTTCCACTCATCTTCAGCAGCTGACCATGTAAACTTCCGCTATTTACCGGAAGTGCAACCACTAATAAACTCCCCACGTAATTCTCTTAATTTGATATAAACCTGTGGATCATCTGCGTTAAAATTATGATCGAATTCGCGCTGTTTCCCCAGTAAATTACTCATGTGATTTTTACTCAGGGATTGAAATATGTTAACGTGGGTTTGATGCTCGGGAGTCTATGCTATCTGTTGTGGGATTTCTTCTTAGAGCCATTATCTTAACAGTGGTACTATACATAGACATATAAAGAGTGCTCTTTATATGTCTATGAGCGGTAACTAAATAAAGAATGTGCTTTTGGTAATCGTCGTTTCGTCTTCCCAACAGAGGGCGCACACGAGCCAAGGATGGGCTGTAGTGAAATGAGCAGGCGGCAGAAAAGCACCTTTTAAGGGCATAGATGAGATGAGTGGCCAGAGCTGGGTGTGTTGCATTGAGCTTTACTAATACAATACCGTGCACCACCTATGCAAATCAACACCACGTACATGGAAACAAATGCATATTGTGTTTACTTGGTGTGCACTGGGACATAGTGGTCATTTAAGGATTTCTTTTGAAGATTTCTATGCATGCCTTATTTCAATGTTTACTTTTATAACTTGTTTGCTCAAAAGACAATTCCTAGTTTGTTACTTCCGGTTACTTTCAAAGATAATATATTAAATCTGATTCTGACAGCTGCACAATTGGTTTGTACCAATGTGAACTCTCTAGCCCATTCATTTGGTCCGATGAGGGATTTTAAATAATACTTTTGGATCAAATTCATTTCAGAATTCAGGATAAATTAATTTGAATAGAATTTTCTATAGCATGCAAGATCGTTTGCTACGTGAACATGTTTTCATAACTTGCATGTCAATTGAAGATCTTTTCCATTATATGTTTTTGTTGTATAGATTATATAGTATATGTATTTTTTTCCAGTGTTATGCTACTGATAAGTCTTCTCATTTGCAAATACAATTGTTCCTTGATTGCAGGCCATAGACTCTACATGTTTAGGCTTGAGTTTTCTAGATTGATTAATTGACTGATAGGTTTAAGTGATGCTTTTAATTTCATTCCATTATAGAAACAATAGTTTACATGTCACATCTGTCTTTCTGTGAATAGCTGTATACACATATATATTTCTAAAGCAGGTTTAGACACATCTTGGTTGAACCTTGAGAAACATGAGTGCATCAGTGTTCTGGCCAATAAAACATAAAGTTGAGCTGATCATTATCAGAAACACGTCACTCACCTTTAACAAGTTCAAACATGAGATCTTCGCAGTGTTACTTCTGCTTTCCCTGTCTTAACTCCTGCCATTTATGGGCATGCGGTGTGATGAATGGTAGTCCAGGAAACAAGCGTCACAGAGAGTGCCAATCACATGCAAATCATGCTATTTTTTGTTTTGAGGGAGAATATTAAATGATAATTGCAGTCCATGATCACTGTTGCAAGTTGGACTCAAAACCCTAACCTTTCTCCTATTCTTAACTATAAAGCTAACTCTTGTCCTATAGTGAGCCCGAGCCCAAACCATAACCTCAGCTCTAACATGTTAATGAAAACAACTTTGACATTGATCCTGACTTTTCATTACTTGGCGATATCAGATCATGGATGGAAGAATAATCAGTGACCATTGGAGATGGAGCCCACTAAGATTCATGTTTTGAAGCTTGAAGCAAAAGTTTAATATATTGATAAGCATGCTCTTATTTTGAGTCAATCTTTTGACAAAAACTTTGTTCATACATAATATAAAAATGTAAACCTCAAAGAGTCATGCTGTTCTAGACAAAGTGTTCTTCTGGAGGATCAGAGAAAATGAAAATTAGGGAAATGTTGGGCACATGCTCAGATTTTGCATGTGTTTTCCTGTTCATTTGACTTCGACATCTGGTGCACAATGCACATTTGGCATTTATAGATTACCAAGGCTCAGTCATTATGTGTACAGTATGTTTGAAAAATACGAAATATTGAAATGAAATAAAATGTGCATACATTTGTGGCTGCTGAGGGTGACTTCCTTCTTGCGGTTGGAGTTCGACATTTGTTGATTACAGCACTAAAGGTTTGTGGTGTTCAGACACACATTTTGTAAATGTGATCTACTTTTCACAAACCATTGCATGCATTTATTTCATGGCACGCTGCCGCCTCTCATTTGAATAATGTAATGAAATGCCTATTGCCCCTGCTCTGCTCACAGCCACTGACCTTTGGGTGTCACATCCCTGCATGCAGAAACGGTGAATAAACTGATGAGGAGGGTCTTATAAATGACAAACAATTTCATTGTTGCCAGTCATCCATGTAAAGCTATGGTTTCATTAAGAAGAATGGGTCAGTGACACATGGACCTAAAGGTTATAGTTTGGATTTAGGACTGATACAGATGTAACAGGACATATTACCCGTGTCTAGTTAAGTTAAGCCAATGCCATCGAGCAGATAAAGTACTGGTTAAAACACTTTAAGTAGAAAAGGTTTTGAAAATGAGTTCCACTGAGTCAGATTGATAACAGAACAAAGAAAGCATAGATCCACAATTCTGTCATATGGTGCATTCTTGTCTGAAAGTGTCACAAATCACATAACTCCATCAGTTTATGCTTTTAGAAAAGAAGGAAAACATGGAAGCAGAAAATATGAGAAGAATGACTTCTAACTTGCATTCTTGGACTTCATCTGTGACACATTCCATCAATAAGGAAGTACGATTGTTATTTCCCCCTGTTGTAGATAAGGGCTTCTTTTCAATCTTTAGAGAGATTAGTCAGTAACTAAACAATTTTGTCACACATTCACACATATCTAAAAATGAGGCAAAATACTGACGGTTACCACACTATATTATTCACACACTAGTAAAAAAAAAGATAATCTAACAAGATATCTGAAATGCCTTTAGATTTATAAGTGCAATTGCTATTATTTAATGGCGAATTATAATTTCAACTTGACCTATTGGTGTAAATGGATGCCAATAAATCCTTCCGTCCAATAATCCTGTCTATAAAGCAGTCGCACACAGTCCGTCTGGCCAACAGCCCATTATGAGTAAGTGACCAGTGAGTGGACTGCATAAACAGATGGGTCGAGAATGGAGCTCACAATGGCTGCTCTGTGCCAACACACGGGCCCCTGGCGAGCCCCCTTTCACACGGGCGCACAGTTTGAATTCACTCTGAACCAATCACCTCCTCTCGCTCCACCACAGAATTAATGGGTCAATGTAGTCTACTTTGAAAACGCTGTGAATCACAAATGACCAGCGAGACGTTACAACAGGCTTCGGATTCAAATCATTGATGATGCTGTGGAATGATGTTGGGCTTATTCTTAGACAGTTTAGTATTTTGGTGGAAAGCTCATCAAAGTTCTGTAGATGGTATTGACTTTCTTAGGCACTCCCTGCACGGACAAACATTAATGACACTGGGTGGGAGAGAGCGAGAGACAATTGTGGTTTTATTTGTTGCAGCAGCTTTGCCCCAGTCCTTCACAGAGCAGCAGCGAGCACATGACCTGGAGGAGGCTGAATACTGCAGCGCTGAGGAGGCCAGAGGAATGTACGAGAGCTGAAGTGTCTCTAAGACCCTCCCAATGTATTATTGCATCATATGCACCAAGTTTATAATGAATACCTTTCAACTGAAAAAACAAGCATCATACATATAAGAACATAAATATATAAGTATTCCTTTGTTATAGTCTGGGTTGATGCTTGCAAGTTTCACTTTCAGATGTTTGCATGCACATTATTCATAAACAACAGAGATCTTTTTTGAAAAAACATACATTTTATTTGAAATGACTAATTTGTGTTTGTTTCAGTCTTTTGAGTTTCTCCATTTTCAATCATTTCAAAATGGGTTTGTTTTCAGTTTTCAAGGAAAGTAAAATGTCAAATCACAAGTTTATTAAAAATTACAACACTTCCTAAGTTTATACTTCAGGAACATGTAAAGAGACACGGTCTGGATCAAATGAAAGAGATACTATCACCAGAAAGCGGACCCCTTTGGTGTGGAAGAGGGGCGGCCAATCACAGTGTAGTGTCCTGTTCACAAACTCCCATCATGCCCCTCTCCATGGGAGACTAAGGCAGCGAACACGGTAGATTACAGTATGCATGGATCCTTAAGACTGAGATGAAGGTCCAGGACTATAAGACCCACATTGGTCAGAGAGGTGAGCTCACAGCTGCGGAGAAGAGGTGTGCGTGTCACAAGTACAAAATGATGCAGTGTGAATCCAGCTCCTCTTGAGAATCGGGTCTGATGGTCCTGGAGGCACAGTGTCGTTGACTCAGTGCATGTTGTGCTGTCAAACACATGCTACAATGGAGAGCTTTCTCAAACGCTCCCCTCACACAGGAGATACAACATTAAAACATTTCAACTGAAACATGTTCCACATCCTCAGAAGACCATTGAAGCTAACAGTGCTTAGCCTTAGTACAACTTCAAGTTTCTCCATTGTCAGAAGTGAGGATGGATTTGAGATGACTTACACAAGTGCATACTCTTACTGGTCAAGAGGGGACAGGGCAGGGGCAGACTGCAGACCACTCAGGGATCATTCAATTAGGAATCTAAACAATGTACATTACTAAACCATATCAAAGTGTACCAACTGGTTCATAGTTGGCACAAGGACTGCATATACAGAGGCCTTTTATATCATTTCTACTTTCTTGAGTGAAAACAAACATGTTTAATACTGGAATGACTCACTATATAAAACTAAGGCAACAGACTTTTTGATAAGCAGCATCGCTCAGAGGGGCCCATGCATGAGTTTTAGAAAGCTGTCCCTCATTCTCTCACCTGGGTGTATCTCTTTTCACATGATCCAAAAGTGTGAAATGTGGCTGTAACATGGTTACCTCTAGTTTTGAGAACCTGTGTCCTTGTAACAGAACAGGCAACATTCATCTTTACTTCCAGTAAAGTGCCTACTATTGGTGATGTGCGGTCCCTCCTGCCTGGCCCTCTTGCCCAGAGGTAGCAGCACGGACACTCCCCCCCACAGACCCCAGACCCCAGACCCCAGACCCTGCAGTGGAGCGAGGTCTACTCAGCCTGAGCGTCGTAGTTAGCACCCCCGGCTTTCTTTAGCTCTTCACGTATGTAGTCCTCTTCCAGCTCTTTAGGATCACTAATCAAGAACTCCTTGGCATAGTTCTGAAAAGAAAAGACACACAAGATCATTACTAAATTAAAGATGATGTAAAGTTATGTAAAATTATATACCAAAAAATAGTCATCTTTAGAGAGAGTGTACATGGTAATAGTATCAAGAATCAAACGTTGAATTTAGAACTTCCACTGTATAACCTTCCATAATATTCTCAATTTAATTCTGGCTCATTATTCCGATGTCAAAACTTGTTTTCTTCAAATGCATTTTATAAGGAAGTGAGCACTAATGTCAGCCGCAGTGTTTGCCTTATCCTGAAAAAAGCTGATTAGAGCCAAAGCAAATGACCTAGCAACCAACAAGCCAATCAGGAGAGGCGCTGGTCTGTTCAGGCTTGTGCTACATGCTAATTGAAGCTGAGTTTGGATATAGAAGGAAACTGATTGGTCAGTTTGATAGGGATCATATCTGCAACAAATAAGCCCACAACATGAGACTGCCCCCCCCATGGAAACAAAAAGTTGTCAGCTAATCAATCAGAAGCTTCCAAGGCCCTATAAATCAGCCCTCATGATATTATAACTAATAATATATTAAACATTAGATAGATTTAACAGTTGTGAGTTAATATTTCCAAACACCAAAACGAAAAGGTGGACGAATCAAGTGAAACAAGTGATGCATCTATCCATCAAAAACAAGTTTCTCAAAGAATCTTGTAATAATCATAGACCGTATATTGGAAGTGGAATAACCAAGTGCTGACGTCACCCGTAGTTATTGACAAATGCGGAACTGATAGAGGTCGATTTGAACACAAGCTAGCTGAAGCCAATTTCCTTATAAAACTGCAATATAAACAAAAATATTAATACCAGGAGCACCAGGAGCGCTCTAAATCACTCAATTGTGAACCCAAAGTTTAAGTAAATAGGAACTGGAGCTAGTTGGAACAAAACTTCGTCCATGTGCACTTCTCTATTGGGTTTCATTGAGCTAGCAGTGTTAGCATTGTCCATCTACATATCGTCTACGGCAGGGGTGCCCAAATTTTCCAGTAAAATGGCCACTTTTGTTCAGCAGACTTCAGGGGCCGCCAACATGGATCGTAAAAACTGTTTTGGCTGTTTTTGGGGCGCCATGTTGGAATGTTCTGACCAAGTACATACGAAGAAAGTGGATAAAATGACTGGATTTGAGAGTTTCTGAGCTTTGTAGTGAGGTACAGCTGATGATATTGGAGAAGCTGAAGTTGCCTGGATGACGGTGTGAAAATGCCTCAATGGTTACTTTATGTCAGCGGCAACGGGCCACATAACATGCCACAGCGGGCCGCATCTCGTCCACGGGCCTGAGTTTGGCCTTACCTGGTCTATGGTAAAAATGTGTGTGATTTTGTTTTGGCAGAATGACTTCCGAGACATGTTTTCCCCGTTGCTTTCCTGTTTCTTGGGTTATAAAATGTGGTTCTGACCTGCACTACGTCTTTGACCAGGGTCTTGTCCGTGCTGACTTTGGCCCGCTGCAGTCCGCTAATGTTCTCGCCGATCCAAGTGATGAGAGTGAATTTGGCTCGTTTGCTCATGGCATCTCCTGTCGTGATTCTGACGAAAACAAAAAGCCTGGCATCGTCTGTGGACACAAAGGAGAGTCAAAGAATCAGGAACATGTCACCATTTTTTTCTTTTTAACTCATTGCATTTCTCTTAAACGGTTTGATTCTCTTGTCTGTGTTGGCGAATCCAACGTTTGCGCAAAGACCGCCGAGATGACTACTGTGGTGATTTAGGTCAATACAAGAATACGTTTAATTGAATTGAAATTGAATTAGACTACGGGCCGATGTCACGAGGCAAATTAACTACTCGAGGTTACGAAACAAGTCAATTGCAGCTAATAGATTATTGAAGAAATCCTCATCAAATTCATCGAATCGCCATAATCTGCATCATTCATAGACTTCAACAGAAAAGACACTGTAAAAACTTATTTTGACTATTTACTATCTTGACAAATGAACATAATTAACATGTCACTACCTGCTACTTGTTACTTTGCTTTTTTAGCATCAAATTGCTTAAAAATCTACAACAACCAATCGGTGAACCCAGTGTCAAACTAGAGGGAGACTAGAGGAAATAGCTGGAGTCTGGTGTGCTCCTGCTTGGTTGGAATGAAAACCTGCAGCCACACCTGACCCGCACCTCTCTGGAACCAGTTTGGCATCGCCAAGGCAACCAAAATAACAAACAGCAAAACGGTCGCTAGCTACAGCTTAGTTTAGTTAGTTTAGGTTATTATTGTTTGCCACATACATAATACATGCAGTGACATTTGTATGTACCTCCAGCATTTTTTCAGTACAGTAATAGGATAAACAAAGTAGTAGTATTTATCCAAGCTTTAGTAAAATATCTCTCTTTAATATTGACTTTAACAACCAGTATAAATAACACACTATTACATACATGTAGCTTAGGGGGGTGGGTGACTAGCAGCTCTGGACTAGACAATAGCATGACCTAATATTTATCACCAGCTATGAGTAAGGATGATATCACTAAATATACTGGCCCAGAACAAGAATCCAAAGATCCATATTGACTTTAGTGGCAATGTAGCAATAAATAAAGCGTTAGAATAGACATAAGTACTTGTTATGTCAGAGGCCTGTGTACTTTACAATCTTCATTATCGGAAAAGCTTTCATGTCAGCAGCTGTGCCGAGAGGAGCAGCGGCCAATCGATTTACCTCTGGATTCGAGAACGACTAGTGTAACGTTTCACTTCATCAGTTTGTTATTCAAAGGCCAGTGAATTTGTGAAGTCCTTAAGTTTAAAAAATAAAGGGAAAAAGGACACATTAAACTGATTTTTTTAGTGTCAAAATATGCTCTTTTTGTTAGATTCATCAGTAGAAGATGCTCAGGTCTGTGATTACAAACCTAGATTACAGAAAAGCTCGTCAATAGTGTCAATAATCAGATAATAATCAATACTAAAACTAGCTACAATCGATACGCAAAACTAGATACTAATTTGGGTAAGTATATAAACTAAATATATACATAAACAAGACACATTTTGTATTTATTCAGCAATCTTTGATAAATGTTGAACTATATCAGAAGAAAATTAAATGAAAAAAAGGATATTATAATTTTGAGGTAAAAAAAAAACAGTTTAACGTCCAAAGAGGGCATTTTTGAATACTCGCAGGGGTATCAAAATTGGTCTCTTGGTATTTTGTTGTAGTATCGAAATAGAGTTTGACATTTTTCGATTTGTGACAACGGTAAAAACACGGTGTCCCGGAGAGATGCATGCATAGGTCATACAACTCAACTTTTATCAAACTGTATTATTATGACAGTAATACAGATGTAATAATATACATACTTGACTGTAATAATAATTGTGGATTGTGGAGTATACAGAAACATTTCAGCTTCTTAAACCACCTGACCTACGCTTTATTCGCAGGTGGAGAGAGCGTGAGTCGCCTTAAACATACACAAAGGGTGCACTTCCTCGTAGGGCACATTCTTTTGGTTTGTCTTCCTCAAAGCGACGCTGACTCTGCACTGACGAGAAGAGACGACGCAGCAAACCATATCCGTGTCATTCATTAAACGCCGCTGACTTACTCTGTGCCTCGGCCCATAAATAGACAAAAAGAAAAAAAGGTTTGTCTTTTGAAGCATAGCCATATGTTTATTTTGAGATCGCTTGAGTTGATTTTTTATCTCCGCATCGATTCAAGCTGGGGAACTGGGGAACCTAATTCTGAAACCACAAAAATGGGACTATGTAACTAAAACAAAACAACAAACCATAACATGCCTGTATTTTGGACCTTTGTCTCACCTTCACCTCAAAAAGGGACAATATAGACTAGTATACTTCACTTGATTTCAGTATATTTATCTAATCACATACTTTTTTGGACTTTTTTACTCATGCAGGCTGAATATACTGAAGATTATATTCTCATAACCCCCGCTTCATAAGACAATCTTTCTTGTTATTCATATTTTTGGTATGGAAAAATAATGACCAGCTGGCAGATAATTTAGTTTGAAACACATACATTTCCTCTAAAAATAGTTATTTTTTCTCGTTTGCTTGTTTTTGCCACTTTTGCAGTGTTTAATTCAGCTTTTTCAAACTACCCTCTCTCAGCCAATCAGCTTTCAGATCAAAGAGCACAATATGCAAAATACGTTTTCTAGAAAGATGCATAAGATAACAGCATATTGTGGTTGGATTTACATTTTACATTAACAAGACTCTTCTTTCTATTGAACAAAGACAATGCATTATTTATGAAACAAAATAAAGTTAGATACCCTAGCTTTAATTCATTCAAATAACTAGGCTACACTGTTTACTGTATGTATTATTCCTCATCACAGTGATAGAAAAAGGAGTTCCCCAGGTCCAATTTCAGCTCTGACTTACAGCTCCGCCCCCTTCATCACAGTCTGCAAACTGACGGCTAAATAAGGAAAAAACAACCAATACAAAAGTGTGTCATCTTTGAACAGGAACCAATAGCGAGCTCCGCAGCTGACTGTAACACTGGCTGATTTCAACATAGGAATGTGAGCTCAGAGAGAAGCAGACAAGTCCTGCCCCGAGGATGATGAAGCCTGCCTCGGAGAACACACCCAGCCAGCGAGCAGGGACCAGCCCCCACGGGACCAGACGCCTACAACTGTACAACAAATACTCACTGGGAGTCATTATGTCAGGAGAGGCCTCAGCTCAAAGCTCCGGACACACCCACACACCCTTTCTGCTGTCCTTTTCACTGACAGATTCTATGCTGTTTGGATTCGGGAATGGCCATCTGGATCTGGGGCAATTACTGTATCGAAAAGAAGACATTGTGCATTTCCTCTCGAGAATTAGCTTCGCAAAGACTTTGAACATTTTAAAGTTTGAATGTGACCCAAAAGAATATATTAACGAGTAATTTGGCAAGATTGTAACATTGTAATAGGGATAACCCGAGAATCCAGGATGCAAGTAACTGATGTGGCATTGTTGCATAATTCTTAAGTCGTTTATTCATTGCTTCACCGCTCCATTATGTGCAAAACATAATACGCAACAAGTATGTATCTTGTTTTGAATTTGTATGTGTTGTGAAAATAGCTTGACAACATAATATTATGCATAGTAAGGTTATGTAGGGAGAGGCTGAAGTGTGCAATGCTGTTTAGTTATAGTCTCTATTGCATTGCATTACAGCAACAGGGAGGG
>JAPMNZ010950575.1:0-24833 GCA_029875035.1 Pomatoschistus microps | reverse complement strand
TGTGTGTACTGGGTGCAGCTCTGACTGCCACAAAGACCAGTCAGTGCTTCCCAACCAGGGGAGTGCAGACCCCTTGGGGTACTCTGGGGTAGTACAGGGGATACTTGATATCTTTTTTCAAAACATGCAAACATTGTTAGTAAGAGGTTAGTGTCTGTGTGCTACTATGGCATGTTATTCATCATTTTTAAGCAATTTCTCTCAAGAAAACATCTATATAATTTATTATGTTCTTAAACCCTGAACACAATAATAACACTTGGTCTATTAATCTGTAATAACAAGTCTTTCTTTTGGTCCAGTGTTGGACCAAAGTTTTTGGTCAGGAGACTCATCTTTAAATCAAAAAACGAATAATATATATTTTATGAAAAATAATAATACAATTATCAAAAGATGCAAAAGATGAGTTGTACACAAACTTTCCCTTGGTTTAACCGTAAAGCCTACAAACAGTTGTGCCTCGGATCAGAATGAGTTTGATCCTGGAGAATGTGATATATTCTTGGGGTATGCAGTGCAGAAAAGTGCCCTTAGTGACTGTAAGAGGAATACTTGAGAGTATGAGCGTGTGCAGCACTCACAACATGAAGTCCTGCTCCCAGCTGGGCTGGTTGCCCCTGACAGCGATGGTTGTGCTCTTCACATTTTGTACTTTCAGTGTCACATAAGTGTTGAACTTCTCTGTGGAGGAGAGATAGTGTTGGTAAATACATGCAAGTGTTTAAGGGTTTAAAATATGTACTGACAGAAAGGGCAAAAGAACTGGTCTAGTCTTGTACTCTTGGTAGAAGTAAAAGCATAGATAATAGTATACAAATCAACTCAGTATTGAAATCATTGTTCACATTAGCAAAATCCTCAAAACTCATATTTTCTGTCAACCACACTTGTTCTCAGGATTAGTTTAGAGGGGTGTAAAAGGGTCAGAACAGGGACATAACGGAGCGATTCTATCATGTCAAGAGAAGCCAACAGTTTTTTTTCTAAAATGTGTGTTTTTATTGTTCAAATCCTTCCCAATGCCCACACTATCTTCAATGAGGCTACTAAGTTACTTTTTTGTTTTTCTCTATTAGCACGTTTCATAAAGTCCGTGAAGAACCTTGAGCACAGTTTGGTCGTATTGAAATCTTTGTAAAAACAAATGAAAGAACATAAAAGGGTCTGTGTCTCTCCTGATTCTCACCTTGGGGTCCATCCAGCTTGGCTTTCTTCACTGTGGAGACACACACAGAGACACACAGTCACACAGTAGCACCATCTGCTCTGTTTCCTACACCTGCAGCCTCTCTCCACTCCATTCTAATAAAAGAACTATATTAAAACAAGACGGCACATTTTTCACATGGGGCTCAACACATTCTCAGTCTTATTGAATATTCCAGAGATAAACTGTGCTTCATGCTCCCACTCTGTCCAAGTCTTTGTGATGGAGGTTTGTCAGGCGTCCCCACTGCAGCACCTTTTACCAGCTTTGACGTAATGTCCACATGCATATTTAATGTTGTTCTACACACTGCTCCTTTCCAACTCAAACTGTCCGGCACTTTCACTCCCAGCATCGCATCGCAGATCTCTTTTTTTCCCTCCACTCTCCCGCCGTTAGCGTGCTTTGCATTTCCCCTTGGCGGGACAAATACAATGCCCTAATTCTTAGTCACTTTCTGATGAACAAAACAGATTTTCAATTGTACCCAAAGGCCGGACCAGCTGGTGTCCATGGCAACGGGAATAAAGTGAAGAGTGGTTAGAAAATGGCCTGACTCAGCGTGAGCTTTTTGTATCGAGCCATTCTCCATACTTACATACATCCAACGCACATGAGCAAAAGAGATCTAATGTATGGAAAGCTCTCATAAGGGACCATGTTACATCTAAACTTGAACATATTTCATCGGCCGCAAGATTTAAAGCTCATTCAAAGCTCATTCAAAGCTCAAAGATAATACTTTGTGTTTGTCTCAACGGATAGAGTCCTGGAAAAGTAGAATGTTGTGAACAAATCAGAGCGGTCCTTTCTTCTTTTTTAGAAAACATGTTACCTTTAAGAAAGAGCCCTGTGAGTCATTATTTGATGCTGATTGGCTGAGTGAGGGTGGTCCTCTATTTTTCACTTTTCTATCTGAAAGAAGCTGATGTAAAGATATGACCAAGATTATATGACTGTGAAAACTAGTGATAAAACTCTTTTGAGGACAAGCTCGTAGGTTACATTTGACATACAGTATAATAATAATACTAATAATATTTTTTTCTGTTTCAAAGTCTTGTCATATAAAGTTTAATGACAAGACTATTCAAATGATTATGTCTTACTCTTAAAGGCAACTACGTTTTGAATGACCCGGTTTCTATGGAAAAATAGCAACACTTGAGGTGGATGGAGCCAATTAGCAAATAATTGTGTGTTTATTAAGGAAGATACAACTCACACCATTCTATTAATAGTTCAATGTTCCTGTGCATAAATATAATACATGGTTTATAATACACAGACATTAAAGATTTTCACACCCAAGCAATTGTTCAATACAGCCCTACTTATGGTAAAACATGAAAGACGTCTAAATCTCTGCTTCAGGACCAGCCGGAGCTGCCCCACAGCCTCCCTGTTCTGCAGAGATCTGTGTTGATTTATTATCGAGCCTGAAGGGATATAGGTTATAGAAGACTGCTTCTATTTTCAGACACTGGCAAAGATTCACAAAATTGCAGGTGTGTGAAAATGCTCGACCCTCTCCTGGATTACCTCAAACACAGCACTTGATTTTTCCTTTTGGTACTAAACAGCCTTGCATCAAAAATAGCACAGCAGCGTTCATATTGGTGCGTGGAGGGGATCGATAAAAGGAATTGGCTTTTTGACAGCGGAAAGTTGAAGTTTAGTCATCAATCTCACACGCCCAGTAATCTTGCCAACGTTTTGAGTTATGAGGAGTAATGTCCACTAGGCACCGCAGGCATCATTTAGCCTTAAGTACATGTACAAGTACAAGTACATGAACAGCACAGACAGCACGACCTTCTCCTCACACACATGCTCTGAACATACCCCATCACTCACATGTATTAAAGCTGTTAGATGGGGATATTATAGAATCAATTGTTCTGTATATAGGTCATCGCTGAAGAGCCCTGCAGTTAGAAACGAGGGCAAAGCCATAACTAAAGAAACGCTGGTTTGATAAATGGAAGAAAGGGGCACAATCACGTCGTGTTTTAATCAGTGGGAGAATATGGCACGAAGATCTGGCTCTCGCACTAAATCTTCCGCCTTCTCTTGACCGTACTTCATTCAGGAAGTACCTCTGACACAGCACAGCGTGACTCATGGGGCTGAGGAGGCTGCCAAAAACTCACAGAGAATCAAGAGAAGAAGCCTGCTTACTCCAAACTGTCCGGGGATAAAAGCTGAGTTCAGCCGCCCCTCGGCAAATGGACAATTTGTATGAACGGCCCATATACCAGTTGTGTGTGTGTGTGTGTATGTGTGTGTGTGTGTGTGTGTGTGTGTGTGTGTATGTGTGTGTGTGTGTGTGTGTGTGTGTGTGTTGTGTTGCTTTCAATACATCTTTTTGTTGTTTCCATCACTGCTGGCCGTTGTGACAATTATCTGTGCCATTTGTTTTGAGTGAAATGAAAAAGAATTTGTATGGCTGACCAAAAAATATAGATTCCTTATTATGAAGAAATGACAAATAAAAAGTCCACCTTAAATGTAATGGTTGTTGAGCACTGTATATGGCTTTCTTTGTCCCACCATGTACCATTTAGTCATGACAATAAATAGCCAAATTGTAGTGGTCAATGGTTAGTCTTTAGAGAGTTATAAACATATATATTTAAATGATGGAGCTGTATAAGGGACAGTGGTCGGCATCTGTCTGCACCTGACATCATTCACTGGTCATCAAATAAGAAACTTAAGATTTCATGGCCAGGACACTTGAAGAGTCAGGTTGTTAAAGTTTTTAACAGAGCAATAACACCTAATTAAGGTATATTATCACTGTGCAAACTCTACACTACCAAAAAGATGAACAGTCTGCAGCAGAAGGAAATTGGATTGTACAAAAGAGTGTCGATATGTATCTTGTCGACATCTCACCGCCTGATTTAGCTCCCGAATAAAAGAAGGCCTTGGCGAGTAAACATCCGCAAGACAAAATAAAGTGCATTCTGTGTCACAAATGTGCTGTCTGCAGATAAAGAAATGATGGATCTTTGAAGAGGCGGGCGCCGTTTCTGAATAGACCAGAAATAGCTCATGGTCAGGTAGGATGAATGATGTAACAAGAGCAGGAGAGGGAAAAAGAGCTCTTTGCTAAGTGAGTCTGGCAGTCCCCGACATTGACAACTGCAGTGTGTTTATGAATGAATGAGGCTGGAGGCTGCATAGGGGGACAGTGGGTGGACCTGCTACTGCTGCTGCTGCTGCTGCTGCTGCTTACAGAGGCACCAAAGAATCCAAAATGTTTCTACGATACCCCACACAATTGAAATGTAGCTCATATTTCGCATCACTTTTTTGTAATATTTTTTCCGATTGTTTTGATAGAGCACAAAATCCAACCTTCTGGGTCAACTTTGAACCCAACTTTTAAATCACAAAACAAAACTGCTGCATGCACTGTAAATCCAGCTTTAGTTCATATCTATTACATGTATTTTTGGGCTTTATATCCGGTACTCTCTTTTTCAGTGAAAAAGAGAGCACCAGTCCTCACTCAGTTCTCAGTATGTAAAAGATCAAAAAAATTTAAGATAGAAACATGCTTTGGTCTAATTTGTTTCCAGAATGTCTTTTTGTTGGGACAAATGCATTTATGAAACACACAAAAAAGAAAACGCTGTAAATAGTACTGTTTTATATTGCTAAACCGTGAGGGATTAGGAAAGCTGTATAGGTTTAGAAATGTGTAATAGTAGATTCTATAATTGATAAAAATGTCTGGACGCTATTCCAGTCACTGTCTCTAAGTATTGATTGATTAAATAGCCAGGCTTGACTACAATACCACGGTTTGTTTTAATGAATGAGCAGTCACAAAGAGTGCTCATTTGTAGCCTGGAGGAACAGCACCAGCATCATCAGCAGCACCAGCATCATCAGCATCAGCATCATCAGGTATTACTGGAGGAGGTAGTGTGTGATGGAAGCAGGGGCGGTGACGCATCATTTGGGGAGTGTACACGAGTATTCCCTCACGCCTACAGTAAAGAGAGACAGACTGTGAAAGGCAAAAGCAGGGAGACAGACAGACAGGGGCTTTTCCTTGTCCAGCTCCTCCTTTGAGAGCCCACGCATGAATGAGCAAGAGATGACACACACACGGGGGAAGAAAATAGGTACCCTTACACCTTAATAGTCTCTGTCAGAAAGGCACTATCAATATTAACATAATCATACAAGGTCAAAGAGGCAATTACAAACAATGTCATTCATTTCTGTCAAGTTTTTTTTAGACACTGACTCCCAAAATGTCTGGTCTTTCTGCAGCACAAGCAAAGACAGAACACAATATATTATAATAGTTCAATTTCAAGTAATAGTGAACTATATACTGGCAGTCACACATCCGCATTTCTGACTCAAATGGCCGAATATCCAGAGCTACTATCAACGCGCGCTGATTTCATTACCAATCTACGTTCACGAATCCTGTCACTTGTCACCCATACCTAAAACATAATGTGCTGCCTCCAAATTGGGTTTCCGCTATTATTTGGAGACAATTCAGCAGGAAGCCCGAGCTGCCCAGACGCGTTCCCGTCCAGGCGAACAGCTGTCAGCCCACTGCAGCAGTCTCATGTGATAACCGGGACAGATTTTTACACATGCACATGCCCTCTTACCTCCTACACAGAGCAGGGACATCTCTGTTCACGATGTGCGCGTCCCAGGCTGTCCTCTACTGCGCCGTGATTTCTTCGCTCAAATCTGTCCACCGCTTTAAAAAAAAAAGAATAATCAACAAAATCAGCTCGTTTCAGCGTAAACCAGCTCCATGTCCAGAGGTGGTTTGAGAGGCAGTGTGTTGTTTCGCAGTGGGACAGTTTTGACACGAAGAGGCGCGTACAGGGCTGAGACCATCGCCCCCTCTGCTCTCGCTTCTCTGCATTGGCTCAACTCGCTCTGCGCTCCGAGGCTGCTCCACCTGCTCCGCGCACAGCCATCTTGTTTGAGCAGCACCCAGCAAGCACCCAGCAGCACCCAGCAAACACCCAGCCGAGGACAGGTCCCCGGTGCCCCGTTGCCCTGACGTCACTGGGAGAGAGGAGGGGCTCGTGGGTCCAGTGATGCTCTCGATCATAGATGATAAATAATAAAACTCAAGAAGAAAGAATGGAGGAAATCATAGATCACTTGTTCTCTACAAGCTGTGCAGTTTATTTAAAGGGGAATTCGTGGTTGTGAATAGATTGACCACTAGAGAACAAACCGTTTTGTACACGGTGACGATCAGTTTAACATATTTTAGACCAAATATCCTTTTAATCCACGGTTAAAAATACATAAAAATATACTAACTCTTTATTTAAAAATAAACGAAATCCTAATACGTTAATTCGTTGGCCCAACTTTCATGATTGTGATATCGACGTGCTTGTTGCTGTAACGCAAAAACACCACTAGAGGGAAGAACGCGCGTGCCTTCACTGTTGTTTGTCTGTACAGCAGTAGAAGAAGAGCAGTGTTGTTTACGCCTACGTGAGGTTCAAGATGGCCGCTGGAGACAACAGTGGCAGGCCTCCCTGTCTGAACTTCTCGGGCCCGGGTCCTTTGGGAAACAGCCAGCCGAGTAACAGTGTTTTCTCTATGCCTGCCTCCAATGGCGGAGCTGTGGGGGCGGGCGGGGGCCCTCAGGGTGCAGCCCGGCGGCCGAACCCGCAGCTGGGGCCTGGATCCGCGGACAACAGCGGTGTGTCGAGCGGAGCTCCGCCTGCGCACAACTCCGTGCAGCAACAGTGCTCTGCGGGATCTGGAGCCATGGCCCCCGCCTCCAATATGAGCTCCAGTGCTGCTTCTAATGCCCCTCCGACCACCGCGCCCGCGCCTCCGATGGCAGCCGCGTCCGTGCTGGTTTACCGGGAGCCTGTTTACAACTGGCAGGCGACAAAAAGCACAGTCAAAGAGCGGTTTGCGTTCCTCTTCAACAACGAAGTGCTGAGCGACGTGCACTTCTTAGTTGGCAAAGGCATGGGCGTCCAGAGAATACCTGCGCACAGGTGAGAACACACGTTGTTTGTGGACGTATAAACATGTAACTCATCGTGTTGATGTTGTCAGGTTCGTGCTCGCAGTGGGAAGTGCAGTGTTTGACGCGATGTTTAACGGAGGCATGGCCACCACCTCCACGGAGATCGAGCTCCCTGACGTTGAACCAGCTGCGTTCCTGGCGCTCCTCAAGTAAGACAGACATCTGGGTGACAGTCATTTATCTGGATTGCTGCTGCGGTGTGTAAAGTGATGAAACAGGTGCATGTATTGATCCATTAAACACAGTGCATACTGTAAACACAGTACATGCTGTAAATACAGGGCATACTCAGTGCAGTATGCACTGTGTTTACACAGGACAATCCTCCTGGGAAAGTATTTGGAGTTCATTAAAGTATACCTACACCATAAGATTTTTAAAATCTTGTAACAGCAGCTTTCTTGTTGCCCAGGGCATTCGTTTTCTAGTGTTACTGAGATTAATGTGAATGAATGAATTATGATATTGTTTTATTTGCAGGTTCTTGTACTCTGATGAGGTGCAGATTGGACCAGAAACGGTAATGACCACACTATACACAGCTAAAAAGTATGCAGTACCAGCCCTGGAGGCTCACTGTGTAGAGTTCCTCAAGAAGAACTTGAGAGCAGACAATGCATTCATGCTGCTGACACAGGTTAGTATCACAAACCTATTCAGAAGTTATTGATATCCCCATAACAAGAGGAAGTTAATTAGACGTTTGTTTTTTCAGGCTCGATTGTTTGATGAACCTCAACTTGCAAGTCTCTGTCTTGAAAACATAGATAAAAACACAGGAGATGCTCTTGCTGCCGAAGGATTCACGGACATTGACCTAGGTAGAATAGAGAGAGAGTTTTTTTCAAAAACTATTTGTTTGTCATCTTTACAACTCTCATCTGAATCTCTTTATCGTAGATACGCTGGTGGCGGTGCTGGAGAGGGACACTCTTGGCGTGCGGGAAGTGCGCTTGTTCAGTGCAGCAGTGCGCTGGGCAGAGGCTGAGGCTCACAGACAGCAGCTTCAGCCCACCCCAGAAAACAAACGCAAAGTCCTGGGCAAGGCTCTGTCACTGATCCGATTTCCTCTTATGACCATTGAAGAGTTCGCTGCAGGTAATCAATATGTCATCTCTCATTTCCATACCCATCCATTTTCCTCAGCTTTATCCTTTGTCACCATTTCGAAATAAAATGAGCAGATACGTCACTTTAATCAAACATTTTACGCTTAAATAGGCTTTATTGAAACACGTTTATAAATAACTAATGATATATGAAAGTACTGCTTTGAACTGAAACATAAGAGAAAGAGTTGTCTAACCCTGTTCTGGTAATCCTGCTTCTGAGATGAAAACCTGTCTGAATGCCTTAGAGTTGTGAGTTTTTTGCTCATTTTCTGACTTGGGGAAGAATATCGTTTTTATTTTTACATGGGGCTGAATTGGAATATAATTGTTTTGCAAAGGTCCTGCCCAGTCCAGTATTCTGACCGACAGAGAAGTTGTTAGCCTCTTTCTACACTTCACCGTAAATCCAAAGCCTCGAGTAGACTTCATCGACCGCCCTCGGTGCTGCCTCCGCGGGAAGGAATGCAGCATTACACGTTTTGCTCAGGTGGAAAGTCGTTGGGGATATAGTGGGACCAGTGACCGAATCAGGTTGGTGAGAAAACGTGTTTCTTTTATGGAAAAATATGTGATGAATTTAATGTTTATTGTCCTTGCCAGGTTTTCTGTAAATCGAAGAATATTTGTGGTTGGATTTGGCCTTTACGGGTCAATACATGGACCAACAGACTACCAAGTCAACATCCAGGTGTGTATTACTGTAAATCAAAGACGACACATCTCTTGTTGTTTTTACCGCTCCCTTTACATGTGGTTTTCCTTCAGATCATTCACACCGACAGTAACACGGTGCTGGGACAGAATGACACAGGCTTCAGCTGCGACGGTTCTGCCAACACCTTCAGGGTCATGTTTAAAGAACCAGTGGAGATCCTGCCCAATGTCAACTACACCGCCTGTGCTACGCTGAAGGTTGGCCGCAATAGATCACTGCTTTGTTATATATGCCGTACTCCACTTGACAATTAACGCGATTTATTTTTCTTACCGCAGGGTCCAGACTCTCACTACGGCACTAAGGGAATGCGCAAAGTTACCCATGAGTCATCGACTACCGGCACAAAGACCTGTTTCACCTTCTGCTACGCTGCTGGGAACAACAATGGCACTTCAGTGGAGGACGGACAGATTCCAGAGGTCATCTTTTACACATAGTCACCCCTAAGTGCGCACCATCTTTAAGTAGTCCGACACCTTAATATCAGCATGGAGTCACGCTGAGCCCGCCGTCCTGGGAGCTATTCCGCCACACCATCCTCAATCAATCAACTGCTGTTGGCTTTGGTATAGATCGGTATAGTCACCCGAGATGCTGTGTGTGTTCATTGCTTTTGAACCTTTGTGTCATAAACACTGTAACAGACTCCACAAAGGAAGCAGGAAGAAATGGACGAACCTCAACGAACTACAGCCCATCATTGCTGTCAATCTCTACTTCGAATATTCATAGAGTTAAACTGACTTGCCAAGAAACGTGTCCGCCTCATGATTATATGCAAACCTGCATTCAACAGCACTTGATTACTCAATTGTAACTTGCAACGACTCAGACCTCGAAGGCTTTTGGGCATAGTTGCAAAGCTGTATTATATTTAACTCGACCATATAAATACACATCCAGTTCAGTATGTTAAATCTTGTGACCTTGCTTGGTAATTGCACTTCCTGGCCTTGCGTATGTTTCTTTCTCTGGACGCACACTAACTTTCTTTGCTTTGTTCGTTAAGTGTGTTAAAGAGGGTGTTTCCTCTTGTTTTGGAAAGGGTTGTATATTATATCATTTAATAACATGTATATTCAAATTACTATGGATTAAAGAGTGGGGAAAATGTGATGTTCTTGTTCCTAATCTTCAAACACATTAATTATTTACAGAAAAAGGTTTAATATATTTATTTGTTACATACACAAAACAAAAGTGCAGTTTAGTAATGTGTATTCCCAATTGCTGATGGCTTTTGTACATGATCCTTATTGATGATAAATATTGCAGCTATGTCACAGTGCACTGTACAGGCCCAATAGAACCAATGGTTCAGAGAATGAATTAGGAAGGTAATATTTCAACAGTTCTATTCCAATTCTCCAAAACCCTGGTCTTAGGCACTTGGTGTACTGTTGCTGTGAAATGATAGTGAAAATAATCATTTGTGCGATGTATTTGAAAGCTTGTGCAAAAAATGTAGGTGCCCATGATAAAGGTTTAGTAATTTGATTTGGCATTAAGTTGTAACTGATTACAATTTGTCCAAGTAATTGTCGAGAGCAGGAATGCCCTCTTTGAGCCCCTTGCGCTTCCTGATTTCAGCGAGCACCTGTGAGGGTCTGGTGGCGGGATCGCTGGGGTCTCCTGGGAGGATCTGCCAGTGGTCAAACACACACTGAGGGAAAGCCTGGCCACCTGTGTTACTGCGCAGGTCAGCAGTGAAGCCTGCAAAAAACATTTAAATTGGACATAAAATAGCAACAAAATTCATTTAAACCAATTTGACAATATCTTACCAAAGGATTCATTGACTGGCAGAAAAGCTTTAACCATGAACATGGGGGTGCCCATCACATGGGCTTCTTCAAACACATGACCTCGTTTCCTGTTTAACACACCATAGATGCCGCCAACCACTTGCTCGGGACACTACATCAGGAAGTAGTAAAAACGGGTTAATAATGTAATTATGACTACAACTGTAAACAGGTGTCGGGGACTGACCTGTATTTCCACCAGGTAGACTGGCTCCATGAGTCTGGGCTGTGCAGTGAGCTGACAGGCGTACAGGACGCGGCGAGCTGTGGGAATGATCTGTCCACCTCCGCGATGGATAGCATCTGAATGTAGTGTCACATCATGAATGTCATAACGAATAGCTCGCATGTTCTCCTCACACAGAGCTCCCTTGGGAAAGAAGAAAAAGGTGAAGCATGATCACTTATTTCTTTAGTGCCATATAGTGTTTTGGAAGAGCTACCTCTTTTGTCGCCCACTGAAAACCAGCCACCACGCTGTCCTTAATTTCATTAAGGTACTGAACACCCTTTGTCACGTCCATAAGCAGGTTGGGGCCGCTTCCATCTGGACCAAAGCACCAGATCTTCCTGGACTCGGTCACGTCCCATTCAAACTTCTCTGCCAGGTAACGTGCTCGGGCCTTGAGCTCCTGCCGGGCCGAAACATCACCTTTCTCAATGTCTTCAGCCAAACCGTCAGGGAAGGGGCGCGCCTTCATGAAGAGGCGGTTGTGCTTGTTGGGGGACTTTGACAGGCACATTTGGTCTGATTCTTCACTGACAGTTTCTCTGTAAGAAACAACTGGATCTGATTTCTGCGAAAGACAAAAAGAAATGATGTATATTTTCTAGTCTTGAAATGTACTGTTGGGTAGTAGGTTATTATCATCCAACTACCCAACAGTAACCCCTAACATCCCACAGATATGCAGCCACACATTCCGGTACGAGGTGCCCACTGCAAAGGGGCACCTCGTACCAGTTACTGGGATGAAAATGGTAGTTACTTTTGGGCTACAACACTAAGTTCTAACACTAACACTAAGTTTTATTGGAGGATTCAAAAATACATATTTTTCTCAAACAAGTTCCATTAATAATGATAATTGACAAAAGTAGTGTAATGTATTGCAAATTAAGCTCTTACATTGAATGAAATACTAATGCTATACTAAAAATAGTCATATAATACATGATTAAACAAAATTTACTGATCATTAAAATGTGTACGTTAACCATGAATATATATACAGTAATATATATTACTGTATATATATTCAATGTTAACGAAAAGTCAGTAATTGAGTATCATTCACCTTCAGTGGAATGCAGGCATGATCTTCCTCCAGGTCCTTCAGACAAATCTCCAGATGAAGCTCTCCTGCTCCAGCGATGATGTGCTCTCCAGATTCTTCAATGATGCACTGCACCATCGGGTCGGACTTGGCCAAGCGCTTCAGCCCCTCCACCAGTTTGGGCAGATCCGCAGGGTTTTTGGCCTCTACTGCTACTCTGACCACGGGACTGACACTAAACTTCATGACTCGCATGTTGTGGGCCTGCAAGCCAAGAAGATTGAAATGTTTATATCACCCATGATTTACCATGAGAAAAATAATATTGTTGCCTCACTTGTTCAAAGGTGGTTATTGTCCCGGTCTTAACCAGGTATTGGTCGACTCCTACGAGGCCCACAATGTTTCCACAAGGGACCTCCTCAATGGGCTCTACATAACGACCCATCATAAGAATTGTCCTGCGTAACAGATACAAACTGTTAATGGTTTCTACACTCATAAAATTCCCTCTGCTCATATTTCTAATTCCAGACTCACCTCTGGATTGGTTTAAGGTAGAGGTCCTCCTTTTTGCCTGGGCTGAAATTTGGCCCCATGATGCGCACCTTTTGTCCAGTGGACACAACGCCAGAGAACACTCTGCCAAAGGCGTAGAAGCGACCCTTGTCAGTGGTTGGAACCATTTTAGAAATATACATCATCAAAGGAGCCTTGGGATCACAGTTTTTTATGCCTGAAAAAGGAGAGAGGTGTGTGTTACAAACAATACAGCTATGTGTGAATTATATTAGCATGTGATGTCCTGACCCATGGCAGCCTCATCGTCGCCTGGACCTTCATAGAGAAGTTCACAGCGGTACCTCTGAGCCGTTACTGGTGAAGGCAAGTGAATGGTGATCATCTGCAGCAGAGCTTCTCCTGCTGGAAGCCAGCGACGCATGACAGCCTTCAAAAGAGGCTTCCCATCTTTCTCTTTGTCCTCAGCATCAAGTTTGACATCTAACTTATCAATCAGTTTGGCTGTTTCTTCTGTTTTGAAATTCATGATGGCATCAAAAACCTAAAGTAATATGGGACGTTTTACTTCTCTGTCTCTCAAAAAGAATTGTTTAAAAAGTAGGTTCACCTTGAAAATTGGGTCAAGCACCAGTTGACAGAAAGTGCGGGGACATTTCTGACCATTGGGACCTGTGGCAGTTTTGCTGAACTTTCCAGTAGTTGTATCAAAATATCTAAAAAATAACAATGTTTATTTGTAAGTCATGATATGGAATATTCAGTCACATTTCCATAAGACGGCTTACTTGTCTCCCCATAGTTTCTTCATCATTTCTTCCACCTTTTTACATCTGTCTGCAGGGCTCATATTAGCAGTTTTAGAAGCAAATTTTGACACATACATCTCAGCAAACTGCTTCAGGGTGAACGCCCAGCCATGAAGTCCAGAACCAAATCCAACTGTTCCAATAACTGGGTCAATCTAGGATGTTAGTTCAATTTGTTAGATGGTAAATAAACACACACACACACACACACACACAAGTACAGACAAAGAGGTGTTTTGGCAGTCACCATGATGCTTCCCATGGGTCCTCCTTCATCCTCTCCATACGTAGAGATAATGACGTTTACATTCTCTACGATTCGCTGAAATGTTGCATACAGTTCATCTGTTTGCAGTTGGAGCTCTAACAAGGCTCGGTCCATCTTGTTCATCATCAGAACCGGTTTAATACGCTCGGCTATGGCCTGACGCAGAACTGTTTCTGTCTGCACGCACACGCCTGGACAGACGTAGTTTATGTGAGCAGGTGAATTAATATAAATACAGTAAATACAAGACCTACCTGAGACACAGTCCACCACCACCAAGGCTCCATCAGTAACTCTGAGAGCTGCTGTCACTTCAGAGGAGAAGTCCACATGGCCAGGGGAATCGATCAGGTTAATTAGGAAACCATTTCCATCTTTGCTCTGTTTGATAAATTCCAGGTCATTGTCTCCAAGTTCATAGTACATCGAAATTGCTCTGTGAATCAAATGATGTGAGGTTAATTAAAATGATATCAGAAACATGAAAGCTTTCCTTTAATCGTGCAATGTAATCTCAGAATCAAAACAGTGTGTTGTAGTTTTATTCCAGGGGTAAGAAGCGCTAAAATCAGGGTCATGTGACATACGTGGACTTGATGGTGATGCAGCGCTCCTGTTCATCTTTTCTTGTGTCTGTGAAACGAGTTTCTCCAGCTCTAGAGGAGGCAATGATGCCAGCCTTTGACACCAAAGAGTCGGTGAGAGTGGATTTACCATGATCCACGTGAGCAATCACAGACATGTTCCTGATGTTGGACTTTTTGTCCATGATCGCTCGGATCTGGTCCACAGTGAAGTTCACCTGGAGACAAGAGCATGAGCAGTGACACAAGGCACATTCATTCATTCCAGACAGCAGTTGTGGAGTGCACATGTTTACGCACACTAGGGGCTCTCTATAGCCCAGAAACCAAGTGTGCCCACAGTTATAAAAAGAATGGCATGTTGAAAATTGAACCCAACAGCTTGGCTCATGTGGTGTGCACTGGCTGTAAAAGGAGTTTGACTCCCAGTCACCTCTCTCTCAGTGCAGCAGAATGGCCCTACTTTGCCCAACTATTAACCCCAAATTACCTCTAAATCATAAACATAGTCAAGCAATAATGTAAATAATAATAGCAAGAAGAGAAAACAGAAATGATACAAGGCTGGTCTAGAACATTATGTCATACAAGTAACCGCTGATAAAATTCTCAAGACAAGGACCACACAGCAGATGATGCAGCATGGTGCAGGCTACAGGCCTGTGCCCCTGTTTAGCCTCAAAACACGAATATCTCTCCACAAGGGAAGGATATTTCAGCAACACCTAACAGTTCGAAAAAATTTAGGTGTATATGAATGACCCATTTTCATATTCCAATGTCCTATAGCCACTTTTGGGGTAAAGTCTGCATCTCTGGAAGACTGCGACACTATTTTCTAAATAGGCCTGTCAGCTGATTATCAACATATGCTTCTGGCCTTTAAGAAATGGTTTCTTTGCGCATTTAAACCGCGACAGAGAATTCCAAAGAGAACAGCGTAGGTCCGCACCGCTATCTTTCATCTGCAGGTGACTAGGGCTGTTCTATCTGAACGATGAGATTCTTCATCTATGAATTCTTTGAATAAGTGATGTGTCAGAGAAACTCACCATTTTGGATGCTCTGGTTGGTCTTCACGTGTTAGGGTCTATTACAGTGAGCACTGCCTCTGAGGACAGCCAGTCCCGGTGGTGACAGGACAGAAGAGACCGAGCGGTGTCTGCAGCGGCCGTGTGGCTCCTGGGCGGCGCACTGCCGAATACCAGCGGGAGGTGGCGCTGCTGCACGGAGGTATCACTTTACAGTGAGGGTGCACAGCTGCGTGCCAAAACTGTGTGCATGATGAGGGCACATGTGACGCCCGCTGTCACTACATCGTGTCATAAATAACAGATGGTGCGGAGGCAGAGATTTTATGTCGCATAAAATACATTCACATTTTATATATTCAGTATTTCTCAAAACAGATTGTTTTAACTGACTAAAACCAGGAGAGGGCAGAATGGGACCATAATTCTATAATCAGTTAGTACATCACAGTCTAGTTTTGGACATCGAATCCAATGTTCATTAAATTTAATGACGGCCCAAACACCAAACATGTGTTTAAATTATGTTTCCTTCATATCAATGTTTACATTCAGATGTTTACTTGTTTAAAAAGGGGGAATAAGGATTAAATGTAATGTCACAACTGTACGGTTCCTAACAAACCGCGCGAAAGCGAAGTGAATGATTAGGACCAATCAGAACTTAGCATGGAGTGTTTGTAAACAATCTTCAAAACAGTGTTGAGGCCGTGCACAGGTGAACCATGGATCTATTGAGCTGAACACATCAGGACAATTCTGAACAAACAAGTAAACTTTCGAATGAAGGCTCACTGTACCCCCTGGGAAAGCTCAGTCCCCAAATCACTGCTCAAACCAGTTGTGGAGAATGCTCTCACATTTCATGACATGGTTCCATCAACATGGAACTGTTTGATGATCAAAACTTCAGAAGGGTAGGATCCAGAATTACATTTATTTGTCTCATTCAGTGGTCAAACCATCATAGACAGCAAATAAAATGCAATATGAGGCTACATCTTAGGTGTCTCTGTAGCGCTCCCCATATCTCTCTATAAAGATACTGATTTACAACAGTAGGGGGCAGACTTGTGAAAACAATGTGATCGGCATTGGGTACAACACTTTATGGGCTAAACCCATAATTCCAGTTGACATTGTTTGGTGCTAAGACCAATGAACAGATTGGTTGAAAAAACAACAACAAGTTGCTTTAATATCTTATATAGCACTACCTGCATATGTAAGACTGATCCGCTAAGCAGAGTAGGGACTGGTTAGTACTATGATGGGAGACCTCAGTGAAATACTTGCGGCTGTAATGTGCAGAACTGTTTTGTGTCCTTAGACAAGGACACTTCATCCACCGTGCGTGTTTGTGTTTGTGTGCGTAAGTGCGTGCGTGAGTGTGTATATGTGTGTGTGTGTATGTGCACGCGCGCACACACATATTGGTGGCTGATTGGTGGCTGTGGGCCAGTGTAGTTTGGTTGATAACACATTTATAAATTGATTGTTTCAAAAGATTGCCGGGACACCTAACTACAAACCATAGGTTGGTGACAAGTGACAACCAATCTGTTTTACTGTGTCAAAACATTGTAAAGATCAGTTTTGTGTGTGGAGCCTCAATGAGATTCACTTTTTTCAACTGAATGTTCAGTTTCTTCAGGTGTCCTCTGAAGAGAACCTTCAGCGACCTCTTTGCTCATTAAAACGTTGAAATAGGTCAGTATTTGCTCTGCTTATTAATAATACACAAGCCTTCCATCTTTGAACAGATAGCAAATCTGAAATTGGAAAATACATTTCGGAAGACTAAAAATAATGTAGTCTTCACAATCCAGTGAATTTCCCAACTTTATTTAGCTATATGTATATATTTCTTTTAAAACATAGTGGTAAACAACTGATGAGTTATTAAACGGGATCAAATTACCTGTCTCCAATACCAAAACAACAGATGGAAATTAGCTCATGGCTACAATCCGGAGTGATATGTTCATTAACATGTACTGTCCCAAACAAAAAACAATAAATAAAAACATCTCTGCACAAGTGTTTTGTGTTGAAACTGTGCATCACTATTAGTTACTATAGTCACTACTAGTATAGTTGAAACTATTGCAGCAAAAGATGCTGTGCACAATTATGCTAAGCTAATTCAAAGTTGTCCAATTAAAATCATAAGGTGGGCCCATGGATCTGGGTGGACTTTGTGGAAACTGCTGCCGTTTTGTGCTGGTGCAGATCCAGCATGGTCACATGGTGCTCACCACAACAGCAGCTTCAGCTGCCTGGGATGACTGACTGTACATGGTTGTATTTATATTATGTGGATAGTGTATGACTGGCCTAAGACAGTCTGCAGCACGGTGGAGGACCCCCCAGGCTACTTCAGACAAAATTCACCAGGGCTTCGTGGGAAATGTCCTCATAGACCTCAGTGTAAATCAAAACAGCTCGTCTTCAGCTGTCATAGAACCTACAGCTCCCTCAATAGTTAGGTTTAGAGGTTATCTCAGAGACCCTTTAATTTGAACTCCATCTGTATTCCATAAATCATCTGTATCACTTTATTTGGAAATCAAATGGACTGAACTGGTTCTTTCCAGTGTTTCTTGAAAGACAATGGAACTGTCACTCAGCGTTTATGACGCTCATGTGTATTTCAATGCACATGATGTTGATCTGAATGTATAAAGCCAGGTCGCCTTTAAAAGACAATGCGTGTGTGTGTTTGTGTTTCTACTGCATTTTCTACTGCATTTTATCAACAGTAGATATTCATAATTAAGATCAAATACAGCCGTAAAGGAACTTCTATCATAATACTGGTTGAATACAATCTTCGCATGATTTTACTGCAGAAAAAAACGTAGCCATGACTTTCTCCAGAGGCTCAATTATCTGCACAACAGTGAATATATTTTTCTGTGCATACCTAAGAAGAAAAAAGAAAGAATGGGTTAGCAACAGCAGATGAGGCTGCTCGTCAGCTGAGCAAAGGGTTCAGACTACAGCGTGTGAGGATCGTGTTTATAGTGAATGTTTATGGACCAGAGCGTTCCAGCACAGGGACTCCCTATGGGTCCCATTAAGGCTTCCACGAGGGGTTCCATTTTGGGTCTAAGATAAAAAGGGTGTATATAAACTTGAGTGTTAAAGAGACTGGAAGAGGGTCAAGCAATACTAACATATCTATAGCTCACCACTCAGGTTAGAGTATGATGGACATGATGAAAATGGGAGATAAGAGCTTGGCCTGTACAGATAATGGCTGCATGTACTTTGGCACTGTGATCCTAAGAAGGAACAACAATAAAGATAGGAAAGAGCTGTCATGTAATTAAACCAGTACAGCATGTACAATACTCCAGTGAGTGGCTCTCAAAGTAATGGACATTATTACGACATTTCAGGCATTTGTCAAATTAGAAGAATTATGCCTGTTCTGCTTTTAAAGTTCGCATTTATCTTAATGAGCTTCAACAATGGAAAGTCATTTGATGAGAATAGGTTTGAAATCTTTAGAGAGCTGGGTTTTTCTACAGGAGATTGACCATAAAGTTAGAAGTAATGTTCTTTTGAGATTGAAGGAAAATTGCCTCTGATGAAGTTTGAAGTGTCCCAATGCTTTGAAGTGGCGGCTGTGGATGCTGTGGACGCTGTGGACGCTGCGTCGTGATTAGGGTTTTGATTTTTTACTCCTTCAAGAAAACTGAACAAGTTGAAATACAGCACCCTGCTGAGACAATAGACATCGACAAATGCTGCCAGTGTTTGTCTTTTTGGATTTCTACTTTCCAGTATGACAACTTCTGTCTTTTTATTTGTCTGATGATATGTCAAAAATATGTTTGTGCTGCTGTTTGTGCTTCATGGCGAGAGAAATCACAGAACCACGCTCCAGTTTTGATTGCATAATTTGGATGGATAATTGCAAAACCATGGCTCCATGGGGACTATGAAAATATACCAGTGATTAATATTGCAACAACAAAATAGATTTGTTTTTGAAAAGGAGAAACATCCTCCAAATAGCAGGGAGTTGTTATGTAATTAAACGATTTATGATGGTAAACAAAAGATTTATGACCATGATAGAGTGATGATAGCATCCATCCATAGCACCCACACGTTTCTTCTCTCTCTCTTTTGTCTCGCTCTATCATTCTAGAAGTAGCACATTTTTTATTGGCAAATCTAAAAAGAGGTGAAGTTTAAAGGTGAAGTGTATGAATTCAACAGTAGGCTCCATTATCGTAAGATTGGGAAACAATGGGTCTATCATCTATAACAAATACTATAAGTAAGTACAGTAAGTAAAAGATATGTATATACGCTGTTCACAGACCAGAGACACAAAGCACTTTACATGTAGTCATATAAACAATAGTTTTTGATCCATAAGTGACAAAAGTAAAATATTGTACATTAAAATTATCCAATAGAGTTGTTAGTTGCATATGAACCTCATCCAGTGTAGAGACCATTTATGCGTCACGTTATAGATGAGAATTGAATGTGAAACTGTCAGAAAGTGGACACGTCTTGACATGTTTTCATCACATGTAGCGCCTCATGATTGGTCACTGTGGTCGATCTCACAGCTTATTGGACGGTTATCAGCTGGGAGAGATATGGCATTTCAACTTTGTCCTCTGAGACTTTCTTGCTCATTCTTCTCCTGACACTAAAGAGTAACTTTGGATTGTGTTGTTTATCCTGGTTTTGATCTGGTCTCACAAACTCTCAGCAGTCTTGGAATGACACTGACAACAGAAGAGGTGAGGTTCTGAATTATTTATAAATAGAGGAGAAAATATGCACGCTCTAAAGTTCTGACTATTTTTAAAGTTTGGTATGATTTGTTTCAGATAGTGAGATAGATAGCGAGTGCTGCAGTTGATAATGCAGTGATTGCTTCTTCAAATCTTATGAACTTTACCGTGGCAATAAAGAAGCCAGAGAACGAGACCTAAAAAAAAAAAAACCTAAAAAAACCCCAATACTTTCACAAAGACAACACATAAAGAACAAAACAAAATACGTTACATTGCAGACCAAATGAAACCAAAAAGACCAAAGACTATCATGATCAGAATTTCCGTAAAACAAGAGAAGGACAGGGTAAGATGGATCTGTGAATAGTTTTTATTCATCAGAACGGAGGTTTATTGATACCTCATCCTAAGTATCTGTGGCTGAGTATTGTAGAGTTCTTTACTGATGAATGTTTTAGACAAACTATTTTGGGGTTTGGGGGCCGTATGTGAACCAACGCTGATGTACCCTGCAACTGGATGTACAAATGAATATATGGATGTAGATTTAGATATTAATTCATACTATTAGCGATTCATTTCATAAACTCTCAGAGCTCGGGTAGGTTAGAAGACAACACTTTATTACTGTGGTGCATGGGCTTGGGCAAGTGCAAAAAAAGACTGCACTTTCAGGGGTTGGGTTGCACTCTAGGCTTTGATTAAGTTCAATAAAGTACTGCACTTTAGGCTTTCCAAAGAGCAAGATTGTGGGGCTCTCTCTGTTTTGACGTCGTGTTAATGACTTTTTCTATGGTCCTAGAGGTTGCTGATGGTGCTTTTGCCTGTGTCTATTTTGGCCTGTTTAAAGCTTAAAGTTGAATGGCTACTGTGGTGTAAGCATGTGAGCCCCTGTCCCAAGAAGAGGACGTATACTATGAAGGCCTGCATAGGTTTCCTCCAGGTGCTCCGGTTCCCCTATCTCTAAAAACATGCACAATAGGTATGAATGTAAATGAGAGAGTGAATGGATGGTGTTGGTTGGAGGCTTTGATGCACCAGTGTGTTCGGCGACTCTCAATATCTGAACTTTGAACATTGTAAAGTGCTTTGGGTGAACTTGGTCTGTAAAATGCGCTATATAAATAAACATTACTTCCTTAATTACTTCTTCTATGGGAAACAGTAAAGGCGTCTCTTATCTTATTCAAACGGAGAAATTAGTATTGAAGAGATCTTTATTCCAGGTCCGGATTGGGATGGACGTCATCGACCTACTCCTCCGAAACACAGATGAACAGATCAACAGTTACCACAGCAACCCCATATGTGCACTGAACATTCAAGATGTGAGTGTTTCTAATTCTAATTACTGCAGAAGTCGGGTTGTGAGGATTAATATTTGAATTAAAATGTGATTGAAATAGCTTAATCATGAGGCAGGTCATTCAGTGAAGTGTAGCCGAGGCATGTGGGGACATACAATGATTTGATTAAGTAATTGGAGTTGTGTGTGCACATGGACCCCCTCTCAGAGTCCCAGCTCTGGGGAGAGCAGTGCTGATGACTTCCTGGAAAGCCTGCTGGGTGGCTCGTCTCCTGCCTCCCCCCTGTGGTCCTCCTGCACCTCCTCCAGCGGCAGCAGTGAGGAACATGTGGGCTACCCCACCGAGAGCCAGGGGTGCTTCAGGCCTGTTCCAGGATGTGCAGAACTGTGGCCGTCCCAGGCGATCTGTCCTTCTCCAGTCAGAGTCAAGATGGAGAGGTCTTCTGAGGTGGCAGTGGATCTAGGTAACACTGTTAAGCACACACAGAAACAGTACGTTCACTTGGTTGGTGAAAGAAGGGCTAAAACCAAAGTGATGAACAGTTTGAAGCAAAAGATTCATAAGTACTATTTTTATATCATATAATCATTCCCTCAGTTCTTACTTAGTCAGAGGAATCACCAAGTACCATGTTTTTGTGTGTAATATGTTTAGTGTTGTACAGACGGGTGTCCCCAAAAAGTTCCCTGTCTCCCCAAAAGTCTCTCCCTAATTTCTAGTATCATATAAAAATGCCAGCAACTCTACAAGGTCCCTACAGTGCAGATATGTATACCATTCCAATATCTTCAAAGGTAAAAAACCCCATCATGTTTAGTCATCAAGCGTTGAATGAAGTTTTAGTTTGGATCCTTTTAGAGCCGCTATTGAACAAAAGAACAAAATACAGAAATTAATTTTTGATCTGTTAAAGTTTTTTTTTACATATTAATGAAAGCCCTTTAAAATGAAGAAAAAGAGAGATGGAAATTTGACTTCAAAACCAAAAAGCCTTTTCATTAAGAATAGAAGAAAAGGTTAATCACATGTGATGCTAATGGTCCATTTCAAACTGTTGCATTCGTCCATGTGAATCATGTGAGGACACTGGAGGGAAGCTGACCTTCTATCGAGCATAAAAACAACTATTGTAAGGTCAAATTTGGCTTGTGAAGACCTTTACACAGAGATTTGGGATTTGAAGGTTGGGATATTTTGGTTGCATTGTATTTTTGTGTTTGTGTTTTTTATGACAAACAAACTGAGAGGAAATCACACTCAGGTGCTTCTATTTAATGGTTTGGTGGTTACGGTCAGGAATGTGAGCATTCAGCAGTTATTCAGTTTTCAACAGCAATGTATTGAACTCGAACTTGAATATTGCATACGCCACAATTGTATTAATAAAACAATAAAACATGACTGCGCACTGCAAGGTTTATGTGGTGAGCCTTCATCATCTAGGACGGTCTTATGCCGTATATAACAGTTCAATCGTACAGGCCTCTTCTCCAATGCATCATGATCTGAGTAATTCATGTCCACATTTCCATTTGATATTTTATTTTAAAACAAAAATGAAGTAACCTTTCAGTTGATTTTCTTTGTGGTTGTAAACATGACAAAAATGCAATCCTTCAACTGCTAGTACTTTTGCAACCCTCTGAATTGCTTTGATTGTCTGTACCCACATAGGTTGTGACAGCAGAGATCTGGAGGAGACTTTTGGACTGACATACTACCTCAAAGCAAATCACCCGTCTCTGCGGCAATCCAGTCAGCCACTCACTGTGAAGGATCTGCTCTTGACCAACTACAGGGAGAAAGTGCGTATAGGAAAGAAAATCCTGCTGTTTTGCTAATCTTCTATGAGAAACCTTTTTGCTTTGATTCTGACATATTGGAAAAATCAACTGTCCAATCAATATAAGTGAAATAAAAAAAATGTTTTGTACAGGGACAGAGACCCTCTCAGCAGTCACTGCCTGAGCTCGCACTGGATGATGATGAGAAACGACTTCTGGCCAAAGAAGGAGTGACTCTTTCAAGTAAATTGCCTCTAACCAAGGTCTGAAAACATATTGCTATTATATGTATTGTATGTAGGGCAAACTCAAACCATTGTCACACACTAGGCCTCATCTATCTTTATCTCCGAAAACGCTCACTCTTCTAACCTAGTTTCCCTTAACTTATACCCCATTCCTTCTTGCTTCTGTTTCGTCTGATTCCTGTCCTCCCGGCTGTTTCATCTCCACGACAAGCTTGAAGAGAGGGTTTTGAAGAAGATCCGCCGGAAAATTCGTAACAAGCGCTCCGCTCAGGAAAGTCGGAAAAAGAAGCGGGAGTATGTTGATAGTCTGGAGGGAAGGTAAGAACGGACGCCATGCAGCAGAACATTGAGCACTCATAAATAAATACTGTTCTCCACGTTTGATTTAAAATGATCTACCATTCTGAAAGTGAAAGTGATGAAGGAAGCGGATGTATGCTCTGAAAAAAAGACAGAGCCATTGTCTGTTTCCGCTGACAAAACCTTTACTTCACCGCACAGAGGGCACGTAATGACATGCTTTTCCCCAGAAACCTATTTATATCTTGCTAATGAGGTTAGAAAGTGCAGAGGATCTACCTTACGCAGGAGGAGCATTTTTGATTTATTTATTTAACCTTTATTTAACCAGGGAAGTCCCATTGTGATTAAGAAGGTCTTTTACAATGGAGTCCTGGAAGAAAAAATCCATTACAAGCTACAAACCCCAGATATGTTTGTCCAAGTTACAAGTACCAGTGAAATCTGTGCTGAATCATGAAAGTACCGTAAGTGGCGGACTATAGGCTGCTACTTTTGTATATGAACTCTGCGGCCTACTGTATATAGCAATACGTCCAATGTATGTATTTTTATCAATGACGTAGCACACATTCCTGCTTCCTGGTCTGTTAATGGATTATTTTGGCATACATTTATTTCTAACACATGTCATTAAAGAGGCAGTCAGTGATTTTTTTCAGACGCATTTTTTTTTTCTTAATTGAGGGAAAAACCCTAAAAGTAGTCAAGTTATCATGTGTTTTTCAATTGTAATGGAATTGACCAGATGCCAATAGTCTCCAAAAGCGAACCTATCAAAATAAACCAATGGGATTCGTTCATCCCCAACGAACCAATGGGATGCGTTTACCCTTCTCACCCTCTTCCTGTTTCTCGTGAGTGCGTGCACCTGAGTTATCGGATTTTCGAAACTTTAAATGTCTGAACAGAAAATGCCAATTTCACGTTTGCCACCCACCCTTGTGACAAAGAAAAGAAAATGCTGGATGTTTGGTTTGGTGGAGAGGCGAAGGGAGGGGGGGAGTGGTTTCGAGTTGGTGCTACGGCTAAGCTAA
>JAPMNZ010950564.1:0-11158 GCA_029875035.1 Pomatoschistus microps | reverse complement strand
TGGTATGGGCAGGCTCTGAAAGACACCCAGCCCTAATCACTAATAAAACCTGGATTCTAAACGGTATTAGACGATCATATGGAGAGCCCAGTTGGATCTGAGATGAAGGAACAATTTTGGAAAGCATGAAAGGGATTTGCACACACAAAAAATGGAACAAAGTTTATCTACAAACTGGGTCTTCATCAGGGAATTTCTCACAATATTATCTGCATGTGATAGAAAACACTGAATGAAAACACAACACCTACTTTTACAACCATCACTGACCATACAACAAACTGTTAAGTGTAATAAAGATCAGTCGGGAACATAATGTCCAGAGTAAAGCCAGGAACATTTGAACAAGATTCAGTAATGTCATAAAAATACCCTGAGTGTGCCATAATTTGTTTTTGGTTTGAGAGTTTGTTTGTTTTTCTTTTTTTTTTTACATGTTTGCATATGTTGTTCACATGAAAAATCAACAAAAACTTCCATAATAAAAACATGATAATCAGCCAGTAAACATGCAACCAGAGCAAATGCATGAACAAGTCTAAATGTGTTTGTCCCACAGGAGAAAAAGCCCCCGTCAACAGCACAAACAGGTCATAAGGCACGTTCAGAGAAACTGGGGCAAAGTTGAGTGTGAATAGACCTCTCCCTTATATGAGCGGCTTGGAGGAGACACAACTTGGTCAAAGGGGGATTATGCAATTCCAAGCATGACTATAACCATTTGAGGACATAAAAACGTCACTGTTTATGGTATTGCTGTAAACAAAACCCTGCAGTTCCCTTCACAACAATAAGGACACTAAACCAAGATCCTAATAGAAAAACATCTGCCCTTTGCTTTGAGGACAGGCTTGGATTTCAGACGCAGGCTTTGAATACTACGAATGTGGCCGCTTTGGTCGTGCGTTTCATGGCTTTGAACTTACCAGCCCTGCACCATTTTGACAGAGGGGGTTGTGAGAAGTTTGTCAGGCAAAAGGTTAATTTCCTTCATGATGTTGGAGAGCCTGACGGGGAGTTCTTGCCGTAGAAAATTAAATGACGTCTTTTCACAGGCATTGATGGATCCTGCACACAAGGGTAATGATTAGCCAATATGCCTATTCCAAGTTGTGTCCTGTTATTTTTCATCTATATATCATTAAACAATAGAGATTATCTTTGACACGTGTATGATAAAGCTGGGGTGTCTAACAGTTAAAATGTAACTTGTTCCTCACACTCAAAACAGAGTTAGGGTCTGGTTCAATCACTAGTTTTCACATCCATGCGTTGTTGGCCTCTATCACAGCTTTAGATCAGCTTTGTCAGTAAAGGGAGACCACACTCATTTAGTCAATCATCGCTCAGCCCAAAGCATCAAATATTGACTCACAGGGCTCTTTCTTACAAGATTATAACCTGTTTTCTACTCAGATAATGACAGCTTGTTGTTGTCTGATTTGTTTGCAACATCTTACTTTTACAAGACTCTTTCTGCTGTTATTTAGACTTTTATTTAGTATTCAAAAAGCTAGGTACCCGAGCTTGTGAAATCACAAAATAAAATATGAGAACCTATTCGTCCCACAGTGTCAGTGTTGCAAAATATAGTTCAAGAATAGTACGAGGCATTGCTATTATAAATGTTGAGAAAAAAACAGTTAACGTGTCATAAAATGTCCTTTGTTATTGAACCTGGACCATAGACTGTAAACAGGCAGCTGCAGCAGCGCTGATGCAACATCGCTGCATATTTTCCATTAGCTACAACCAAAGCCACTATAACCAGCGCATTCTGGTCCAATCCAGCTGGAATGCATAACCAACACGGTGGTTACAGATGGGGACAAGTGTATGTTAGCTACAGTTAAATAATACACTCGTTTAACTAATACATAAACACTAGCATGACAAGTCTGGAGCAGGAGACTTACCGAAATCCAGAAACTGCTTCATGGACAACGGCGATGGAGAGAATTTAGAGAAATGGTCAATATGTTTGGGCACACTTGTTAAAGCGGCATTCTTCATAATAAATCGTACGAACTTCATATTGGTCGTAATAGCGGCTTCATAACATTGGTGTAATGTGCAGGTTCGTTAACTGTTATCACTGAGGAGCTTCGGGGCGCGGAGAGGAAGGAACGTGCAGCGGGAGCCAATCACAAGGCTGGGATGTTTTGTTTATCCTGAAGTGCAACCAATAGGAAGACTCGAGAGGCGGGACTAGTGTCGTTGACCACAGACGACAACACAGCACCAAAAGAACTAAGAACTATAAATACATTGTAGTCTCCCATGTTTTTGTCCTGTCTTTATGTATATTTATGTAAGTATAAAGCGTGTGGAGCTGGCATTATAATTCACTCATAATTGACTGTATTTACCCAGCTTGAATTATAAGTAAACCCATACAATAAACAATATTTTTTTCTTTGAATAGAATATGTCAATGCCTGAAATTTTCCATTACTGTGGGGCAGAAAAAAGCTATATTTTCATGTCTTATTAAAATGATGATAATACATTCCAGAAGGCTTGTTTTGCTTGATTTTGTTTTTCTAAATTGTATTGCATTAAACTATGACATATAGTTATACACTCAGCTAAAAACAAAAGCCTTCATATGTAAACCCCCTTGAATACCAGAGACTCTTCACAAATGTTATTTGAAACCGGCAACAGGTGGAGCCCTGAAACTTTGGAAGAGATAGAGCACTGCTTAAAACAAGAAAATTAATAAAGAAAAGAAAAATAGAAAGAAAAATATGCAAGAAAAGTGTCAGGAAATTGTTTGTAGGAAGTTAGGTCACTGCTGTGCCCTATAGTCATAAACTCTAGAGCTCTCTTAGAGGAAACATGTAACAACATTATGGGGAGTATTAGCCTGTTTAGTATAGTATGCAATAAAGCAAGAGAAGCAAAATACCCATACATAATAAGTATACAGTTTATGTACCCTTGTGTTTGTGGTTGGATGTTCCACATGATTTCTTGGAAGCCAGCCGTGCACCAGTCTGGATAAGACTGGAAATGCCTTTGTCAGAGAACACAGTGTTCTGATCATCTTCCATTACGTAAGAGTTGGCTATTTTGTCGCCACAGTTTGGATGGCCTGCACAAAACCTATGAGTCTATATTGTAAATACGCTTGACATTAGCTAACACAAGACAGCTACAACAGGTAAACAAATGCCTGAGCATACAGAAGAATATTCACTGGAGAAACAACACTTAAATGTCACACTTCACCAGCTCAAGTATTACTCACTGTATTCTAACTGCCAATTGTTTTTGCACATCTCTGGATGCAACAATAAAATTCAATCAAATGTCCTAACTATGCTCTTTGGGGCACATTTTCACTACCTCTACAATGTCAATACAGTACCAATGTTATGTTTAACCTTCTCTGTACTACTCTGCCCAGTAAAACTTGTTGGATTCCTGTGTGGGTAGAAGTAAAAGAAGATACAATTGTCGATGTGGGGAACTTGTTTGTATTAATCTAGTGTTTAATTAAAACACACTTTGTTTAAGTCAATCATGAAATACAAAAATGGGCTGTGACTTTTTTTAGAATCATGATTATAACAATATTGTAGTGTATGTAATATGTAATTCATGAACTACCCCCTACACAGGAAAACACATCTGCTTCATCTATATTAAATTAACATAGAGAGTGTCCCATCACCATCTGCATATATGCTCCATGGTAAACTATATAAGTGTCAAGCTTGTATAGAGATTATATAGAATACAATCATTCATATGTTTGTATTGTAATTGCAACTCATTGATTTGAAATATAAGCTTTTTATGGAATGCCATTTTCAGTAACTTGGAAAACTGTGACAGAAAGTACGGATTAAATGATGAAGGGAAAAGTTCATTACCAGCTTCGTTTGGTTTGGTCACTTGTTGCCTGGCTCTGCAGTAGGGCATAGGTGGCAGCTGTGGGGCAGGAGGGACGCTGTGATTTTCCACTGTGTATCAGAACACATTCCTGCCCCTGTCCAGCTCCTGTTCCAGCCGTCGTCACGTGCCGCCTGTACGTCCAGACTTAGGCACAGAGCAACATGGTCAACAACAAGTTCATCTGTGTGTCATATAAGATGTATGTACAGTACAGTGGAGCAGGGATGTGCCAAGCAGTCCAAGTGTGGCCTGCCGTGTCCTCTGTGGGTTCCTCTGTCGTTGAAATCATGAAGACACAAGTCCACACACGATCTGAAATCATGTCGGAATAAACAGTCCCGGGTCAATGCCAATTTGTGCTCCCAGGTTAAATTTTTTATTAGGTTAGGGTTAGAGCAGGGTTAAAGGTAAGGGTTAGGGTGAAGGTCAGGGTTCACGAGGACTCGGGTTAGGAATATATGGGGTTAGGTTTTTGGGTTAAGAATAGGGAAATAGTTAGGATTAATGGAGTCCAGGATCAACTTCTAGCAGTGATCCTGGACTGTGTCATCCAGCCAACTTCAGCTCTGCCAAAATAGACATGTGGTACCGTGCTGTAAAGCTCAGAACCTTGTCTGACCGGACCAACATTTGCTTTTGGATCATGGCACAAAATGTAATATGATTGCTCGTGTATAATGTAGCTCGTGAAAAAGTAAACATTTGTGTATAGCCAACTTAAAGGAGCTACATGTAAGATTTTCATGTCAAGTCATCATTAAATGGCCCTAATCTGTCAAAAGGCATTAATAAAACATGGTCTTTTAGAAAACTTCTTTAACTGATAACAGTAGTTGAGCTGATATAATTGAATTTCTAAATTTGTTTGACAGCCCCTAAATCCTGTTATTGTTTTCATTTCAATGTCCCTCCCTCCACCGTTTTACCAATCAGAAAGTCTGTTATCCGGGCGCCAGAACTCACAGCGTCGAGCTAATCTCACTGGTGAAGTACCATGTGGCCGCAGAATGAAAAAAGATGTCGTTATGATTCTCAAATCATTAATAACAAAACAAGGAATAAAACAAGGATTTTTGTCGGGGCCTTTGTGAAAAAGACGTTGGTTATGGATTTTTTTAAAAACTCTTATTATATATATATTATGTTATGTTCCCAGCTGGATTCGTCTGCCTATCTGGCAACCTGAGTCAGGGAGAGTAGGAGAGGTTGCAGTACACATTTTGGCCAGATTTTTACATACTGCTCCTTTAAGTGTATATTGAATTAACCATATGTGAGAGTCATATTAAAGGTCAGAACAGGCCAAGTAAACAAAAAAATCTTTTCATTGTGGGTTGTCGGCAACTGGGGAAGTCTGGTTAACCAAAGGGGCCCGCTTAACTAAACCGTTTGGACACCCCTGTAAAGTCAAGAATATGCAGACAACCAAATCAACCAAATTCAAAAAATATATGTTTACTTATGACTAATACATATGAGCCATATTTGACTGTAAAATACATGTATTTTTTGTACAGAACTGTGATTAACCTGAGCTGCTTTTGCCACAAATTACATTAAAGCTTTCTCAGACAAAGTGGCAGAGTAAAATGTCCTCATGATAACTATAATTATTTGAACTGCTGTGATTAGGACAAATTCAACTTTTGAAGAGCAGGAAATTACGGTCTATTGTGTCACCCAATCACAAATCATTCTGAAGACTGAAAATTATGTGCATTATTCACCAAAGTCCATACATGACCTCTGCACAGTCTGTTGATTGAAGTTTTCGGAGCAGGAAGTTTCTCTGACAACACAAAGATGGACGTGTTGCTAACTTCACATCATGTCATTTGAGCTGTGGACAAAACACTGCATCTTCCCCTGATCATGGCTGAGAGAACAAGCCCCTGATGACAATGGGTGGCAAAGTAACTAATACATTTAACATGCGTTCATAAATTGGTGGAAGTATAATGTCATAGTCTTGTTGAGAGCCGTATCTTTCTACCAGTGATATGGTCTTTGGTGTTCCAAACAATATCACCTGATTGGTCAAAATAATGTGAAACTGAAATAATGTGAGAAGATTGGAAAGACTTAAAGTAGAAATATGTAAGATATCCTGTCATGGCCCTAATCTGTCAAAAGACAGAAACTTGGTCTTTTCGAATACTTCTTTAATTGATAACAGTAGTTCAACCGAGATATGAAAATTTTAAAATTGGATTTACAACCCGTAAATCTTGTTATTGTTTTCATTTCAACGTCCCGCCCTCCACCGTTTTACCAATCAGAAACTTTGTGATCCGGGTTGCCAGAACTCACCGCGTTGAGCTAAAAAAGGTCTTGCTATGATCCTCAAATCATTAATGAAAAAACAAGGAATGAAACAAGGATTTCTATCTTTGTGAAAAAGGTGTTGGTTATAGATTTATTGGTGACAAAGCTCTTGTCTATTCAGATATTATGGTCTCGGCTGGATTCTTCTGTAAATCTGGCAACCTGAGTAAGCGAGAGTGGGAGAGGACTACAGAATATTGACTGATTGTACTACAGTACCAGTGGGCGGCAGTAGCTCAGTTGGTAGAGCATCGGCCTTTGAGCCGGGAGGGCGTGAGTTCGAGCCCACCATGGGACCTACTCCAACTGCTCCCACAAATGTCTACTGCCGTTGTGTCCTTGGGCAAGACACTTAACCCCACACTGCCTGAAGCCCCCGCTGAAACACCAAGGCTGTTTCACTGCTGAAGGAACAGCCATCTTCCTGTGGACTCACCACCTGCAGAGAATCAGATGTTTCTACACCACACTCGCAGATTCATCTGCGAGTGTGGTGTAGAAACATTGTTCAATAACAGAGCTTTACTTTTCTCTTTGAGTCTTTTATTCCTCTGTGTTGTAAACACAATCACTTTTTCTGACAAAACTATATTTTGTGATCCATGTGTTGGTCTTAGGCGCTTAAAAGCGAATCATTGTAAGTGCTTCTTACTTATTGAAGTAAAAACACTGTTGGAGGAAAGGCGTTGAAAGGCCACTGCCAGGTTTCTTTGTAGGAGGTGTGTTTCAGAGCCAAGTCCAGACCTGCCACAGACACTGTCTGATTTTAGGATTTAACTTTAACTGGGATTATGCAACATTCTATTACACAAACGGGTTCCATGGTCACAGATCCTTCAGGCAAATGGAAAACTAAATACATAAATCAGTATATCGCCACAAACATCAGAAAAGGCATTTCACTGTACATCCAGCTGAAGCAATTGATTAAGGATCAGCAGTTGAAAGAGATCAATAACTTAGTTATAGTTAAGGAGGGTCTAAGGACAGAGATGATCCAGGACATTTAAGGACCTTTAAGGGCATTTGTGGACATTGGTCATCCCACTCCCGATGGACCGATGGGTCTTACTCTATGTCTTTGTTAATATAGCATTCCCTGTGTTCCTATTCCTATTTAATTATGTGGAACTTGTTGTTGACACAATGTTGTTCAGCAACATTGTGTTGCTGAATCCACAACTTTGTAAAGTCCTCTGAGACGACTGTGATTTAGGGCTATATGAAAGCTTGTGTGCATTTACTAGAATCTTTAGGCATAAAAACACTACATTATTGATGAAAACGTATGGTTGCAGCATGAACAATTATACTATAGGCCCACATCAATAGTTAATGGAAGGCAATGGTGTTAGTTATATCACACTATCAGCCAATAAGAGCAGTGTGCCTCCTTTCTGTTTTTTTAAGTGCACTTGCTGAAGCCTGTAGCCTACTTTACGCCTATCCACCAATGCTTTGATCAGAGTGACATAACCTCCTCCATCCATACCTCGCTCTTCTATCCACTGGCCCGGGCTGGCTGCTGGTGCGCGTTGCCTTGACTGATCATCTGTAAATACACGCGGTGACTCAGGCCGTGCGTAAAGAAGGAGAAGGAGAGAGAGAGAGAGAGAGAGAGAGAGAGAGAGAGAGAGAGAGATAGGAAGAGGGAGAGAGAAGAACGCTCCTATTCGCGCGACAACATCCTCCACCTCCTCCTCAGCATCATCAGCACCAGCATCCATCCCACACCGACCGTAGTGGAGCTTCTTACGGCGTGAGATGTGCCCCTCCGCTGGCTACAAGAGACGTGATTGTACGTGAACACTGACCAATACCAACCACCGGCTTCTTTGACACAAAAGAGATCGCTGTCTCTCCCCGTGGGGCATATACGCGAATCCCCTCCAGCTTTGAGGAAACGAGGCGATGGCATCTTTTGACAGAACTGAGGGTAAGTTGCAGCCTTTTGTTTTGCATCCAAGAATATCTCATAAGGACGGGACGCAGGCATGTTGTTTTGCTCAGGCGATTAGATGCAATTACGCGCTCGCATGATGTTTGAGACGTCATGTGCACGTAAAGATATTGCAACCATCAACTTTAGCTGCAAAGCGATCTGCACAACTAGCCCATACGACCCATATATTCCCATTAAAACTCATTGGAGCGAAGAGGAGTGTCATTTCAATTCACCATAGCAATAACCTGGATCTGCACACGCGTAAAACCTCGCTGTCATTGGAGGATCGGTGTTATTGGGCGACACATTTTTGCATCAGCGTGCTGCTAAGAGGCAATGGTGTGCATATATGCTGCTGCTACCTGTGCTGAATTATGTAGAGAATTGACATGTACTCCATCTCAAGAGTTTATGCCATGATTTATTGCTGAATATTTTATGACAAGATGCATATTTGGAAGTTAACAAAGAGGACATCCACATTGCAATTCCAAAAAGCATCCTAAACCCAAATACATTGAATATTCATACCGCAAATTGTCTGGTTTTATGTAGATTTCTTGTAGGTGGTCAGATCTGTGGTGCATATATAGCATGTGTTCCTGTGGGCTTGTGTTGTAGTGGAGGCTATATGTTACAAGATACTGAATATTTATGCGATTGGCCTGAGGTTGTGAAAAACGCTTGTTTATGGAGCCCAGGAGTGGACCAGCCTTTTACAGCAAACACAAAGAACCTTGAGTTGATTGCTGCTGTTGCCAAAGGAAAAGACTGATATATAGACAGTGCACAAGAGTACGGCTGGTTATGAGGGTACGGAAAGAGGTGAAATGAACAGAAATACTAAATGTGTTATCAGAAAACCATCTTGTAGTTGCTTTTACAATGCAATGAGGAAAACTGTGGTGCTTTAACAATCCTCTACGACTTTCATTTTGTCTTTGGAATCAACTTGTAAAACAGCTTGTATTATTGTCACTATAGAAAGTTTTACACTCGATTTTAATACTAGGATACATACTGAAATCCCCACACCTCGGCAATTATTTATATACGCTTAATGCACAATAAAGTCCTATTTTTCTACTCATGATAACAATACTTTTTAGATGGCCTGAAGTTATTCTCCGATTAAATGTATCCAGAAATGACTAGTTTTGTCTTGTTTATGTGGCTATTTTAAGTATAGTTTCTAATTTCGATACTAATTCTTGTGCGTTACTTTCCGATACTTTAGACAGTACTTGCTCAAATCAAGTCAGATGTAATCAGGGAGTAGTGCACACATCTTACCTGCATTGTTCTTTCAGTATTCAGTCAACATCTAGATAAAACATCCATTCATACAGTGGTTCCCAACCTTTTTTGCCCTGTGTCCACCCTCACCAATGAAGACCCACCCAAGAAGGTCGTACTCAGGACTTTGAGGCTACAACTTCTTTTTAGGCTGTTCTACCAAGGCCTCATTATTTTCTATCAGGGAAATTTGATTTGTATTTCTTGTACATTCTGCAGGTATTCAAACCAAATTATTGCTATAGTTGTTTTCTTGGACTGGACCAAATCTGGACAAAAGTAAGAAGGTCCATTAGTTTGCAATCACATGTATAAGTATTGTTACTAATTGCCTCATGTGTTTTATCTTTATAACGAAAGTAAATGATGCCCGCGACCTGGCAACAGATGACGCGGAAGAAAATGCATGGATGGATTGATGTTTTCTGTTGCCGTGGTAATTAGCTTTAAAATGATGTGTAACATGGCATGGGCGCCCTTATAAACCTCATTCCATCAATCTGTGCAAGTTAATACTATTACTGGGAAAACATTTCAACCTCCCTTGCAGTACTGCCACGTACCTCAAGGTGTCTGCGTACCCCTGGTTGGAAAACACTGCCTTATTACACATAGAAAAATGACCACAGCTCATCCATCCAAGCTGTTGTTTTCAGCTGTTGTTTTCACCCCTGCACTATTGAAAACGTATACTTGTGTCATTCTCAGCCTATCACAGAAGTGCACACTCACAATTGTTTACCGACACTCGTATTGGCGTGTCCCGGGACTCTCCAATCCAATCTGATCCGAGATCCAAGTTCCAATCACTATTTCACCTGCTCGAGACAGCGGCCCTGGTCACCGGCGGCAACTGTCCATCACTGTCAGAACGGCCATTGCAGAGGTTATAGGGACAAACTTTCCCTCTCTATCCTTTAGTCATTTGAACTATGCGCTCGTTTGAAGACATGGCTTGATTTGCATATGCTTCATTTTTAAGGCCCTGAGCTCCCGGGGGGCTTCTTTCAGGGAGAGCTAATTTAAGGCGAGTGAGTCACTACGGCACCTGCTAATCATTGAAGTGGTAGAGAGATGAGCAGAAGTCTCTCGCGGCGGGTCTCAACCTGTTTGTCAAAAGTTTGCATCACTGTTTTTCGGGTTTGCCCAAAGCTTATATGTAATGTATTGAAATGTATGCAAATGATGGTGTTGCATGACTGAGGGCCCATACAATTTAAAGCAATCAAAAACATAATTGCTTTTGGACTTGGAGCGAATAGGCTTCAATCTTCAAAGAGGTGACTCCAAAAAATCTGGCTGCAAAACATGTACCAGTTAAGAGCCTTACAATCGTCCGCGGTGCATTCATGAAGCAGTGGATCGTCGTGTGTCGCCTCCAGATGTGTCATGAATTCTGACAGGAAAACACAAAACATAAATCTAATCACAGTCACAAAAAAAGTCACCATCTGTTTGTTGTGTCCAAAAGCCAGCCAGGTGAAGTAAACACTAGTTTCTATCTGCATAAAGATACACATTAGTGCATTAAGCCTCCGCAACTGAACATTTTGTCCTCAAAGGTGTTGTGTAAGAAGCCAGATAGACATCTATGTCAGACATCTTTCTAAATGAATTATCTTCAGCGGAGATTTGGATTTGCATTGGTCAGGTGGCTGTCAAAGACCAGAGAGGAACAGAACCAGCACA
>JAPMNZ010950563.1:0-10988 GCA_029875035.1 Pomatoschistus microps | reverse complement strand
ATTTTTCTCTGGAATTTAAATCGCAGCAAAGGGTGTAAAGTGATGTGGTTTAACTGATGACTCACACGTGCACCACTTAAAAGACTGACAAGTATGGCTGATTTATCCTTGGAGCTTTTGGGCATAGTGCGGTCCTCTGGGAGTGTCTATTAAAAAGACCCCGCAGACTACAGCTTATCAGTTCAGAGACAAACAAGCTCCAAACTGCCGTCCCAATGCAATTGCTCATGTTATACCCCATCAAATCACTCCATTGAAATAATATTCTGCCTTGATTTCACTATGTCACACCTGTCACCTGTGCATTTGCTCTTTCATTTAACTCAAAATGTCAAAATTCCTATGTCTAATGCTCAAAGGCGCTGGATGTCTGTCAGTGCTCGGCAGAAGCACTGTTGAATGTTCAAAGTGCATGGATGGTCTTTATGCGTGGAGACAGTGGCGGACTGTCACAGCATGTGTCATCTCCAGCTCTGAAAAGCTTACTAACATCACAGCTCAATTGTTGAAAATGCCTGTCTAACCGCAGGTAAGGGTCTATTAAATCCTCCTACACTGTGATCCTGCTCCTACGCCTGATTCCATCTCCACCTGGAAGGCTTTTGGTCAGCTACACACATTGCAATTTACAGCGCATGAATTCCAGCAAATTAATCCTTGAAAGGGGAACAATGTGATAACGGACATATGACAATTTGCAGCAGCTGATAAATGATCATTATGGAAATGTATCCACAAACTAATTAGCTGTAGGAACGTGTCTCAGAGCTTAAGGAAGACGAGGTTGCTGGATGAATGGTGGATGTGTGTGCTCTGTTTTACACTGTCAATTTGGCAGACGCCTGCAGGGGCTGGTGTGTTGCCATGGTGATATGAGCCAGGCATGAAAGAGCAGCAAGGTTTGCCTAACAGGACTAGTCTCATAAGGACTGATAAAATGAGGGCTTTTACAAGAGGCGCCCATACAGCACCGTAATGTGTACATTCACTGGAAATAACAGTTTGTTTCAACTTCCATTTCTTCACCAAAGAGAATGTGAATGTGCATTTCACTGTCAAGCTGTCATTTATTGACAGTTTCGCACCAATAACCCATGTTTATATAAAACAGAATGTATAATGGAGAAATGCATGAAAAATAGCCACTCAAGAACATATAAGTCATTGGTATCTTTACATGAAACAGAAATGCTTTGAACATGAAATGCCTGGACTAAGAATATAGATGTTAGTGCTGGAAAGCCACAGACTTCAGCCACCATCTGAAAATGGGTTTCTAAAAGAACTGTGTAATGACCACAGCTCTATTTTCACACAGCCTCTGCTGGGCCAGCCACCCCAACACAACCTCAATCAGTATGGCACAATCAAAGGTTCTCTCATATTATTGAATCGTGATTTCATACAGTGGTTATATAAAACGATCCATGTCAGTTACATAATGTCAAATACTGTATATTCAACTGTAGGAGCTAAACGGTGGGTGAAATTATAGTGATTTAGTTCCATATACAACATCCTTGATAAATGTGTAAATAGATATACCTTGTATATTTTGCTCTTGTTAGCTTGTCACACTGGATAGGTGTTTTCACAACTTTCATTTGTTCATGTAATTAGTATGTTACGAGAGAAATGAGGAATATGTTTGGACTGCTGCAAATTGTTGACCATGTAGGTTGTAAGTAGACTGCATTTAACTACTTTGAATTTAAACTAAATTATCTGTTTTCGGTTGTCGAAAGCTTGTTGAAAATGTCCTCTTTATGATAGTAATATTCTAAATGCACTCGTTTTTAAGAAGTCAGTCAGGTCCTAATATGACGGATATTTGAAACTCAACTTGGCCAACTCTGCACAGAAAAAAAGTCAGTTTTGAGTTAGTTTAATGCATTCAAGCAGAAAAGTAACTGTTTTTGTATTTGAAATAGTAAAAGATGCAGCAAGCACATTTTAGTTGCCACAGGTGCTCCCTCGAGCAGTCGGCGCTCACAGGTTTTGGAAGGAGGAAGTTCACGTCTCGACTGAACTGGTCAAGAACAGAGAGGATCTCCTGGGGAAGACACTGTGCCATGGAGATGCATGAGGATCAAGCTCCCTCCTGAAGTCAGCCTGTCAGAAAAGTGTCTGGCACTCTTCATGTCCACACAGCTCGCTGCTCCCACAGTTCTGCCACAGTTCTCAGTGGGAGAGCGAAGGGCAAAGGAACACAGGGCCAGGCCAGAGCTGCTCCACGCTGCTCCACGCTGGGACGTACAGAGGGAGGGAGAGCCCAAAATGCATTAGCACACCACAAGTTCACAGCAAGGTGCTGTTAGCATTATGGGCTAACACAAGCCAGTGCAGGCGATTCTATTGTCTTCTTAAGTGGAGTTTCTGAGCAGAGTTTGCATGTGCTCCCCATGCTCTGTTTTCCTCTATACGACAGCAGCAGCGTGCAAAAGCGCAGCATCTGAACAATCAATTAGATCAATCTAATTGATTTTTTCTTTAATGTATGACTGTAACTATTAATCAATTATTGAAATTTATCAATTCCAATATCAACAATAGTAGTAATGCATAAACCATTAACTGCTCTATATATGAACCTTGAAAACACAAACATGCTGAGCTATATGACCAAATCAGTTTAATAACTAAACATTGAGATATTTGAATGTCCTTAGCTGTATAACTATTTTGGAGTTAAATGTAGGTCAAATATCACAAATGATCAATATAACTGTTTTTTACGGCCATAGTTGAAACTGCTTTTGTCAACTGCTCTGGAATGGCTTTGAGATTTGTTTGCAATTTTAACATTTCTGCTAACTTTCACTTCTGCACTAAGCATGAGTTACCAATCCTCTGCTCTAAAACTCTGTCTACTCTCTCCAATACAGAGCAATTGTGTGTTCTTCTCATTAGTGATGTGCCGTGCCAGGTCATTATTCCTTCTGACAGGCTGCTGTACCTTTTGGGTGTGCCTTATTTGTTTCCACGCACCAATCATTAATTCAAGCCACAGACAGAGCCAAGAGCAACAGGGATGTGAAGCCATTGTACAATATGCTGCCTTCTGGCCAAATGACGAACGCAATTAGGAGCTTGTGTCAGATACAGATTGAGAACACTGCAGAGGAGACGCAAAAGTTAAAAAGGAATCCGCACCACAGAGGAGGATTTAGTGGTATGTTCAGGAAACGTGGAGAGAGTAACAGGCATTTATCTGACCGTGTATGTGTGTGTGTGTGTGTCTGTGTGTAAAGGGTGGGTGTGACTGTGTGTATGTGTGTGCGTTTTACAGTGTGACTATGTTTAAGGTTGTGTGATTGGGGGTGTGTGTATTTGCCTGTGCGTGAGGGTGTGTGTGCATGTGACTATGTGTGTGACTGGGTGTAAAGGTTTGTGTGTGACTGTGTGTGAGTGCGTGTGTATAACTGTGTGTAAGGGTGTGTGAGTGCGTGTGACTGGGTGTGTGTATTTGACTGTCTGTGAGGGTATGTTTGCATGTGACTACAGTATGTGTGTGTGTGTGACTGTGTGTAAGGGTGTGTGTATGACTGTGTGTAAGGGTGTGTGTATGACTGTGTGTAAGGGTGTGTTAGTGCATGTGACAGTGTGTAAGGGTGAGTGTGTGCATGACTGTTTGTGAGGCTGTGGGTGTGTGTGCGTGTGACTGTATGTGGGTTTGACTGTGTGTGACTATTTACAGTAAAGATGTGTGTGTGTGACTGTGTGTAAGGGTATGTGATTGCGTGTGACTGTGAGTGTACATGTGACTGTGTGTGAGAGTGTGTGTGTGACTGTGTGTGAGGGTGTGTGATTGCGTGTGACTGTGAGTGTACATGTGACTGTGTGTGAGAGTGTGTGTGTGACTGCGTGTGAGGGTGTGTGTGTGACTGTGTTTAAGGGTGTGTGCATGTGTGTGTGTGTGTCTGACTGTGGCTGTGTGTATTTTGGAAAAGAGGAGTGACGAAAATGTGCTTTTGTGTGTGCATTTGTGTGCAAGCATTGGAAATGCAAAGCAAATTTCAAAACTACAACAGCTATGTGCAACTTTAACTATCCGTCTTTGGAGAAAATAACACTCCACACTTCCACATTACAATTAAACATTCCTAAATGTTTGCTGTCCTTCAATAGAAACGGACTATCCTATCCAAACTCCCGTCGTAAAAGAATCTTTAAAAAGTTCTGTTATGGATCTAAAGCGCTTTATACTTTTTAATTGGATGAGAAGGAAGAGACAGAACAAACATTTCAACAGTCTGCGGCGATAAAGCATAATTACACTCTCTCAGATATGATAGGGTATAATCCACACTTGCACTTCAGATGTCAATAAATAGGTATTATGCAAAGTATCATGACAAGTGAAAAGAAAGCATTAAAAATAAAACGGGGTAACTGCTCCTCCGTCCATCCCACTTCGCAGCAGATTTATTAGGATTCTGCTTGAATGTATTTGATTAGATATTCAGAGGAGGCTGTTAAAGTTACATTTAGAAACACAACAACATGGCTCAGTGTTAATGGACTGGATAAAAGACATTTTTCACGGTGTCACTGACTGACTGCACATTTCATTTGGAGGTAGGTGGAGAAAAATGGACTCTTGTTCTTCACTGTTTATTACAGCACTCAGCCACCACGTCGCACACTGCACTTTCAGCCACAACTGAAGGGTCAGCACTCAAAAGTGGGAGAAGGATGGTTTTCAATATCAGCTGTTGTTGACATGCACTTATAAAGTTTTTCAAAGTGTGGTTTAAAAAGTGATTCAGCAAACTAAATAAGATGCCCACACTCAGCAACCAAGCGGTCGACTTTAAGGTATAGAGCATGAGCGAATGCAGATAATACTTTGGTTTCAGTTTCAACAATAGACATTCTTCTTTGGCTTTGAAAAACTATTTGTACAGCACACAAGCAGTGCTGCCAAAAGTGCTTCACATACGAGAAAATGTGTGTAGTTTAAATACATGTTATAACAATATATATAATAGAATAGATGAAGACAGGCGGTTACGAAAGATAACACGATCATTATAGCCACAGGTAAGATAGACATAATTAAAACCTAAGCAAATGCAAAAAATGGTGTGTTAATGCAGACTTTAACCTGCCAAGAGTATGTCCTGCTCATCTGTAGTTTTTTGTATGTAAACTAGCCCTTTCCATGATTTCATAGTTCCAGAATTTGTCATAAAGAACAAAGAAATGGTGCAGATGGGAGGGGGGTGAGTTTATGCTGATATGTGCCACATATTTGGCAACTTCAGGAATATACAGTATTTTGATGATGGAGCAATGGAGAAAAATTTATATACACTAAATTGTGACTATAGTTCATTATGGCCATATTATATGTTTTTGAGGCGAAAAAACCCAAATCATTTGTATGCAAAGTTCATCCTTTACTGTATGTCTTCTCTTGCTGTAAAAAATTCCATCCGCCTCCTCCATTTCCCCCTGTTGATTCTTTTTCGTTTTGCAATTTCGTGTTCTTTAATAAACCTCTGCTATTTGCTTGCACTCTGGCACCTTCTATTGCAATACTCCAGCGCTTTGCCTGCTTTAATTCAACCTCACTCGAGTCTTTTGTTTTGTGAGGTTTTATGCCATAACCTCTATCTTTCCATTTGTCCTTTTACTTTGTTAGTTCTCGGCTCTGCTTTTGTGCAGCAGGATCCCTTCTCATTTATTTGTGTCCTGCAGCCCTCTGCGTGTTCATTACAACTTTCCTAATCCAGTGCTTTTTCTTCCGGCCGAGCAACTTCCCTTAATTTTTTCTTTATTTCAAACTTAATAATCTAGTCACCCTAAATTATTACAGCAACTTGCTAGAGCTACATGCACTAACACAATGTAAAAGCAACAACAACAAAAAAGAACAATCTAAATTGAGATGCAATTACTCGTGACTTCAAAAAAGGCAAAATCCCTTCACAAAGATTTTTTAATTGATATCAAGGGTCCTTTTGAAAACTACATTACGGGTAATTCTAATCCAGAACGTCTGCACAATTGTAGGTCACTACTCGGGAGCTATCAGTATGGAAAAACGTATACAACTCCAATGCAGCATTACTTTCCCCTTCCACAAAGAAAGCATGAAACCAAACCAAGGCCTTGATCCTTTCAGTGAGTTGGTGAACTTACTCCTGAGAACTGTTGTCACTACAGACTTGGTGGAGGACGCTGCTTTGAGAACACTGCTCATCTTGCTGCTTTGTGACTATTTCTGTGTCAATGCAGAAGATTGTGTTGCCACATAATGCATCAGGGTTAGCACTTAAAGACGCCTCACATATTATATACTCCATATACTCCACACGCGGTGAGCATACATTACTACTGTAGCCACAGCTGTCCTGGGGACAGCTGTATGTTTCCCCCAAGGAAACCAGTATGCCACTAACCTCTGACTCCTTTTAGGGAATGTGGGTGTTGTGCCTAAGGACACAACAACATTTAGGCATTTTTCAGCTGCAAACGCTTCATTGTGGCATGTGCTGTTCCAGACGTATTATAGTGAACCTGGCAACAAATGAGTAGCTCATTCTGTTTTTTGATTGGATACTCATTTTAAGAACATGACTGATAACATAAATGAAATGGCCAACATGCTCTTTGTATATTTTTTTTAAATTCAGAATAAATCAACTGTTCTTTAAACACACCTGTTTGTTATTCATACTTTGATTTATGTGAAACAAGGATGAAGACAATATTACAGTATATCAACTGGTATTGAACGTGTAAACAGTCATTATCATTGTGAATATAAGAAGTGATTACTGAACCTTTGAGGGTACAGCTAATTGGGTCAATTTGCAGTTGTGTTTTTATTTGTTTTTTTATGGTGCTTACACCCAATACAATAAGAACCTTATGCAAGTAAGGGAAAGTTACACAGGTAGCTTTATCCAGAGCATCTGTGACTCCACAAACAGTCAGAATCAAACTCTTATCCGGATCAACCATAAGCACTAGGGCCCTGGAAGATCATCTCCAAATCGGGACAGAGGGTGTGACAGTGCACCTCTGGGTATGAGGTGCATGTTTCCATAGGACTATAGTATATAAGTAAGTAAATAATCTTTATTTATACAGCACATTTATACAGAACAAGGTCACCCAAAGCAGTTTACAATATTCAAAGTTCAGATATTGTTTCATTCATTATATAGTTTGTAGGATTAGTATCAGTTTCAGATATACACTTGTCTTCTTGAAAATACATCAACATAACTTCTGTCAGGCAGTGAACACACCTGGGAATGCTACTCTATGCTATGTTTAAAAGGTCTTGTGGCGGACATTGTGTAAAGATATGTTTTTTTTTCTCTTATCTGACCATCTCTAAAAAATGTGTGTCTTCCTGTATACAGCAGACCGGTCTTGCTGCTTGTGTATTCATCATGGGCGATTGGAAACATCTTCTCTGCAAAGTCAAGACTTTGATTAGAGATGATCATAGCCTCAACTGAACCAGAGTGAATCAAAAAACCAATGGCTCTGCCTTTTTCCATGATCAAAAGACCTGTCTGCTCCCTGTATCAATAGATTCCTGGTTGTGTAGACATAGAGCACCTTGTCTAATGACACATTCACATTCTATTTTTGTCCACACGTTGATGGTTTGACTTCTCACTGGTGATAACGTCCATTAAACAAACTATACAAACTCCATAAAGCTAAGCTTGTAAGAATTAACATTCAATCGCTAAAATTTTGCATATAAGAAATGAATATTGATTGATATAAAAACTAAATGGATGTTTTGGTCCATTTTTAACAGACAATGAGGAAAACTTGTGTTTGAAACTGCCATCAAGCCAGGGGAAGGGGCGTACTACTCTTTGCTCTGTTTGCATTTCAGAGTAATTAAATCTATTAAGCCTGCTGACTGTTAATGAAAGTGCCTGCTTGGCTTGTATTCTTTTGCCCTGTTTCGGTGGTTGTCAGTGCTGATCAGACAACTTCGGCACGTTTAATCCTCACACCAGATGGTAATGTGGCAATTTCATTTAATGTAATGATTCCTAGTTAAAAGCCGAGCTCCATAGGCGGCAGACACCCAACTGGTACTTCATTAGTTTATTAATAGAAGGTTTGACTCTAAATTATGTTTAGAGTAACAAGGATTTAAGAAATAAAAATCCAAAACAAAATCTCCCTGGCATCAAACATCAACATGCAAAAGTTTGTATATTCATAAATGGCAAAAATATAAAGTATATAACTGCATTGACATTACTTTTTGAGCAATCACAAACGTTCTTTTCTTGGACTTTTGACAATGGGAGCCACAGTTTGGAGATACCTTGACCTCTTCGCTTAAGGCAGCAAAACTCATCCCTTGTCAAAACCACTCCAATCCAAAACTTTACTGACAAAAAGTTTCCTGGCTGACAAGAAAAAAGGAAGAAAATCCATCCATATCTGAAAATTAATGAAGATTACAAATAACCACTCAAGATTAAGTGTGAGGTTATCCGTAATTGGCGCCGTTTCATATTATCTTAAGTTTAAAACAAAACTAGCTATTGCTGGCTTTTGTGTGAATACAACCATTTAACTAAATCAATCTTGAGTGGAGACGAGGCGAACAGCAGCTGCCACAACCAATCCCACAGACTCGCTCCCCTCGTAGGTCTCCTGGCAGCGCTGCTTTGCTTCGCCAAGCTTGCCACAGAGAGGCACAAGCGCCCACACAGCCAACATTTAAATATACATGAAACCGTTGTCAAATGAAAGCTTTGTACGCTGACGGTATGGCCAGCAGCTCCAGAGTGGCTCTCCCGGCAAACTCACAGACAAAAGAGGAGACATGTTGAGCTATAGGCGTCGTGCTATGTGACCAGAGGGGAGGTAAGTGCAGGGTATCAAGCCGAGTAATTAGAAGCGATCCATACACCACTGTAAACAATTAGATGAGATAATAAGCCTGTGTTTGTTTGATCCGGATACTTCCTGGTCAGTGAGTTGACTTTCACACCGCCAACTTCTTCTACAGCCGTCAGACACTCAACTTTCTGCCTGAAGGACTTGGAGGTCAAAACCAACTTCAAGTTCAACTCAAGTGCCAACACAGCAAGCACGAACTGACAAGGGTATTTATGCAGAGTTGAGAGCCAAATGAGGAGTTCAATGTACATTCTTTTCGATTTTTGGACTTATTCAGTAGTTTGGATGACTTTTTTTGTGATAAAAGTTAACGCTAAGCTCAGGAGCTTATTATTAGGGAAGCCTGGAGACAGTAAACATACCTTGTCTAATCTTTTACTTACTTAATAACAGTGATTAAAAGTAATGTATAGATTTTTTGTATACATCTTATTAATGAGAATTGTCTTTTTCTCAGGATAAGAACAAATATGTAACATTACTTTTCTCTCTGTCTACAGCAATTAATTCATTTGTTCATTCATTTTGTAGGGAATATTTTTCTGCTTTGACCCTCTGCCTCACAATGCAGCCTAAGCTTTCAAACGCACATGGATTAAAGGGTCCCTGGCTCAGTACATACGTGCAGTAAAGTCTGTGTAGTCTTATTTGAACGCAGTATTATCAGAGGGAGTGTGGGGGATAATGAGGCATCAGAACAGAAGCTATGAACTCAAACTGATATTACATAATAACAAAATCAAACACATCCGTAGGAGCACCAATAACACAAATTACTGGTTTTTACGTGTTTTTTTTTAAACCCTTGCATCTTAAACCATTTACCAAATGGTTGAGATGTAATTTGATCTAAAAGTGTCTAAATACAAATGAGATGCCCCAAAGAGGTACATTTCAGGTCAAAGATTCTAGATATAGTGACCCAAATGTTGATCTACCAAATAGTTAAGGAAACCAGTAAAAACATAAGTACTGGTTGGGGCCTGTCTCTTCATATTTTTGTCTGAGTTTGGATATTACTATCATGTTTGGCTTCAACCTAAACTTGGTTATTGTAAGATGGATAGTTAAATATAAAACATAACAATTAAGCTACTACCACTTCCATTTACATTTTAGTTAACATTTTAGAACATATTCAATAATATGCTTGACAATAAGCTTTACAATTAAGTATAACATACCATAGTAGCCTCTCACCCTCAATGCTGCAAGTTAGTTAGTGTAACGATAATTACAAATCAATACAGGGACCACAAAAAAATGACCTTGCGGGCCGGATTTTGCCCACGGGCCTGAGTTTGACTTCCCTGCATTAAAGGGTTAATTCAGTGCATGTTATAATCTCTGTTGGTGATGAGTTCCCCCGACTGTCTGTAATAAAGTAGAAGACCAGTTATTGCAAAAAAAGGTTCAACATTTTGAGATGCAGCACTCTCCTCTTCCGGCAGGACGGGTGGCTGGTGTCATCTTCCTTCAGCACAAGATAACAGATTCCCTGAGAGATGGGGCTAAAAGAGCATGAGTGATGTTTAATGCAGGCTCTGGTGGTATCGTCTTGCTTTTTTTGTATCATGGATTCATAGTGAACGTGTATATATTGAGCCAAGAAACCGTGGACGTGTTTCTTTTGCCTCAGGTGTTGTAGACTGTCAAACAGCAGACAGAAGCACCTATGTCTTCTTCAAGATTACGTGGGATACATTTTTTGGCTAACTTAAATGTCAATATGATTCATTTTTATAGATTAATATATTCAACTTTTCCTAATACAAGCATAACTAAAACATTTTTCAACATTGATTCTTTTCTCCAAAAGTAAATGGAGGGTAAATATTCTTTCCATGAATGCACCAGATGGTTCAATGATTAAAGCTGTGAATGCTTTTAAATACCTGGGCGCATTGAGCGATGATTGAGAATGCATATTGATGGAAATCTGACTCAACGCATGAAAATAAAATGAACACTGAAATCTGCTGTCGTTGTGTCCCTGAGCAAGACACTTAATTCCACTTTGGCCATCTTACCGTGAAGCCACCACCTGCAGGAGGACGGTGCTCTGAGAATTGGGTGACAACTCTGAAAGC
>JAPMNZ010950559.1:0-14778 GCA_029875035.1 Pomatoschistus microps | reverse complement strand
GGCCCCTGATCTGATCTGTTTGTGAATGCCTGTCATTTCATATCAGCACTTTTTGCGTCTGTCAGAAGAGAAGGGGGAAACTTCAGCGTATTTGGGTGCTGCGGGATCAGCCCCGAGTGTTTGTGCAGAGAGAGACAGGGGCCTAACCCTGAGAGCCTAAAGCTGAAAAGCTGAGTAAGACGAGAGTCACAGCTGTCTACTGACTGTCCGTTTATGCAGTGTTTTGTAACTGCTTATGTAACACTCTCTTTTAGCCTCTCTAAATGTCCCGTGTAATGTATTAGCAGCATCACATATGACGGCTTAAGATTTAGATAAATACTGAGTAACATAGGTGGAGTTGTCCATATTTAAACGTTTAACACATGATTTTTAGTCCACAGAAGCAGACTATGAGAGTGTGCCTGTTCAAGCTTACGGACTCGCGATGCTGAAGGGGATGGGCTGGAAAAAAGGCGAGGGAATTGGACGCACATTTAAGCAGTGAGTGGAAGCTTTTGTGACACAAGTCTTTATGGGATTCATACCTTGTATTAAAAAAGTTACTTAGGATATTCGTTGGAGTTTGTTCAAGTAAAAAGGTCTTTCCTCTTCAGAGATATAAAGCCAATTGAGCACGAGCTCCGACCAAAGGGACTGGGCCTTGGAGCAGATCGATCAGCCATCAAAGACTTGGAGCCCAGTAAACGCAAGCGACCTCCAAAACCTGGCGAGGAGCGCGACAAAGAGGAGGAGCTTGTGATGGGGCCTGGAGGCTGCGTGCAGGTGCAGTCGGGAGCACACAAAGAGCTCTATGGAAAGGTACAGTTCCTCCAGTTTTCTATATTATTTTGGGACCCAGACAATAAACAATATGAGATAAAGATCAATATTTGGGAATATAAGATTGTATACTTGCAGTCTATCAGAATTGTGTCTAAATGCCTAAAATGAGGTAAAAGTGGTTCAATATAGAAGTATGATGGAGAATCGTTTTATAATAAATATTTGACTACACCAACATCATGTTTCTGAGCTCTCTTCTCATAATCTTAATGTTCTATTTTTGTTTTTATTTTGGATAAAACGCAAGTGCTATTGTCATCTTTCTTTCTTTACAAAACAGATTGAAGGCATTGACGCAGATAATGCTCGAGTTCTGGTGAAGCTGGCAATCGGCAGCAAGACTGTAACCATCAGCCAGTACGCGGTGAAACTGGTCGAACGGAAAGAGTATGAGAAATATAGCAAAGATCTCAGTAAGTAGAATGTTTGTTTTTATTGTTTTAGCAAATCATTGTTCATCTACTTAATTAGTGTGACCATTACTTTTTAAAAACACATTGAATATTTTTTGATTGTTTAGGTCGCCTCAGTAAAGCCCACAAGGAAAAGGAGCGAGAGAAGGAAAGAGAGAAGCAAAAACAAGAGCGGAAGAGCGCAGATGAGGCCAAACACAGATCTTCAGAGAAAGACGAGCGAAAGAGGAAGCATCGGGACTCGAGTCAAGACAGAGACAGGTCCTAAGTCCGAAAAGAATGTGGTTGTTTTGCAATATCCCGCTGGAAAGCTAGGTTTTTAGGTTCGTAATTGCAACATTTTGTGTACTTCCAGGGATAGGCCATCAATCAAGGAGCCCAAGCGACCCCCGGCTCCGCCTTCTTGGCTCCAGAGAGACTTAAAAGTTCGTTTCATCGATAAAACGTTTAAAGGGGGAAAGTACTACAATTCAAAGGTGAGTGTTTCACCGCAGAATAGTTTTCAAACGTTTACATAATCAATACGGTGAGACCTGAATAATAATCTGCTCGTATTCCTCCTAGATGCGCATAGAGGACGTACTGACACCCAGCATCTGCGTATGTCGAACCGAAGAGGGGCGATTGTTAGATGGTAACTTATTTTATCCTTTCTGTTTGGGTTGTTTTGACTTTAGGCTCATTATTAGCAGTTGATGAGCCAGTTTTACTATAATGTGGAAAGGGGCATTGTGCAACTTTTTCAGCTACAAAAAAAGTTGGTTTTTTTGCATGTTTGACCTTGTAGTGATGACGTAGCTGTGTGTGAGTGATTAGCATGGTGCCTTAACTTTTGATCAGTTGTGTATACACTTCTCCAGGATTAGTTTTTCTGCTGTAAGGGTCCGCCAGCAAAAGAAAAACCTTCCAAATGATTGATCCTATTGTGTCCTAGAGACCACTGTGATGGAAAGTAAAGGCGCCGTGCTGGCCACTCAGAGCCACTGCGTCACTACAAATTCAAACATGAGCACATTTTTCAAAGTTTAGATCCTTTGCACCGGCTAATTTCAGAATTGACGTTCTTCAATGGAGCCTCAAAAGGACTGGCCCCACAGTCAATCCAAATCTACCCGTGCTGAGGTCCTAGGGCCGCTAAAATGAGACTTGAGACCCCGGGGACAGGACCTTCGCTGTGGCCTAAATTCTGTCTTATATTTATTTTTTTGTATTTTTACTTGATTAAAAGTAGACCCTATAAGACACTTATTTAGATCTAAATGAACGAGGACTGCTCAGGTTGAGAAAAATCATCAAAATTCATAAAAATAAATTATAGGGTATTTTTTAATCACTGTGGCGGATCATTTTGATTGTAGATAGCACAAGGGTAAAATGTGTTAGTTTTCTCTCTGCAGCACTTCGGAAACTTGTTTTACAAAATGTGCTATATAAATAAAGTGGATGGATTGCAAAGACATCAACTTTTTAACTTGAACCATGTGCATTTTTCAGATATAAAGCAGGACATGCTGGAGACGATGATTCCAAAGAGCGAGCAGGAGTTCATTATGGTGGTCCTGGGTGAACATAAAGGACAGGTGTGTGTGAACAATGACCAACAATACTTGTGTTTAATGTCTTTGGATGGAAACATGGGAACTGAAACGAATCTCCGCAGGTCGGGAGGATCCTGCAGCGGGACAAGAACAAGTGCAAAGCGATGGTGCAGCTCGATCGTTACGAAGAGAAAGTGTTCACGTTGGACTATGACATCATCTGCCATTATGTCGGGGCCACAGACCAATGAATCTGATCCCCTTTTTATCGTGTTGTCAGTGTTTAATGTGTGTAATCCAGTGTTTTATTAAATACTGTAATAATGTATTCAACTTTGTAATAAAAAAATCCATGTTTGTACATATCTTTTTTTTAATAAAAGAACCAATAATGAATTTCACTTATTGCCTGTTTACATAAAGATGAAAGGACTCGCACACAAGACATATTTACATTTTCTCCAAAGTAAATTGATGCATTATAAACAACAAAAGTAAGATGACGGTATTTTAAATTCTACATCACTCTTTAGGGATTTGATTAGCTGCGTTAGCTCTAAGCACTGCTCCAGGGCTGGGGTACGGTCGCTGCTGAAACAGTGGACCGGCTGCTGTAGTATCTGCCCCTGTCTTTGCCTCATTTCGCTTTGGAAGTCCAGTTGACCATGAACCCCTAGGAATAACACATTGGAATGTTAATTTCACTACATAGTCCTGTGAAATAATACTTCTATTGGAATATGTAGATCCACTTTACCTTGGAGCATCTGAATAAGCACTAGGATCCATTGGGTCCATCTCCTCTTCCTTTTTTCCTAAAAGTAAAATACATAATATATTCAACTCTGCAAAAACAAAGTGATCTCCTGTAGGAAGGTAGAATTTTGCGGTATATTGTGGCATAAAGCTTGGGGATGTCTTCTGTAGTTTGTTCATAACTTATCTATTTCTTGAACCAAAAACTGCTTAGAAAACGTATAAGTCCATCTGAGACCAAAACTACAGGAACTTGATGCAATAAGGTTTTTGAACCCAGGACCCTCTTGCTCAGAAGCGAGTGATTAATTGACATTATAGGTATGGTTACTTGGCAAATTTCATGTGTCGCAAACAAACACTGCCATTTTAGAAAAGACATAAGGTATAAGGAGTGAAAGGGGAGTAGATTTACCTCTTTTGCTTTTGCTGTAAGGGGCCGGGTCTTCACGTCTGTGCCTCCTTCGGTCTCTGTCCCGGTCCCGCTCTCTGTCCCTCTCTCGTTCTCTTTCTCGCTCCCTCTCACGCTCTCTCTCACGATCCCGTTCTTTCTCCGTTCTCTCAATCTTCTCTGCTTTGTCTTCTACAACCTCTAAAGTATTACAAACGAATGATAATAAATGAATTTGTTAGTGCTGTGTTTAAATCTTCGTATTACTTTTACATAAACTTCTGCGTTAAACAAGGCTTATTTACACAACCTTACCTTTTGGCTTTTTAAATGATTTAGTTATGACTGCTGTTGGGTCATTTGGAGATAGCCAGGCAACCAAGTCACTCTCTACATTCCAGTAATATGGCAGACCACTGTAGCATAAAAGAATTGTATACATTTTTCACAACTTGACTATAAGTTAGATGTTGGAAAACTAACACTTACCAAACAGGGTCGAACACTTTGTACCAGTTTGGGGGTAAATTTTCTATTCTAGTGGCTTCATAATCTACATTGTTGTCATCATAATCCTCAGCAATAATTTCTTCATCTCCCCCTGGGCGAAAAAACAGTGTTTATCACAGTATAATAAATAAACATGTTCACAAAGTCGGTTTAAATAAAATAGTGTACCTTGCTCTGAAGGTTTGACGATGCCTCTTTTCGCCAGGCGAGACAGAAGAGCTGGGGGTAGAGGCATCCTGCAACCAAACAAACAAAACACTCAACTACTGTAATGTATGAGATTGGGGGGAAAAATGCAAATTACAGCCATAACTAATAATTTCACATTATAGCTTGCAATGCTTAACGTATGCGTCAATGCAAATTGTTGCAACACATAATATATAACATTAAAGATGAGCATTTGAACTAGAATTGGCAAATGCTCTGCAAACAAGCAATTTAAGCTGTGTTGTTAGCATAGCACATGCCAAAGTATTCGAAAACAGAAAATCATTTGAATCAGGAAACTCCAAGCTGCCGCAGAACATTAACGCTACGTACAATGTGAAATGCAAAAAATACAAATAAAATGTATTTTATTCACCTTTAAAAAAGATCTTGTCCTTTTTTGTTGCCAAAATGCCGAGCAATGCGACACCCTATAGATCCATGGACACTAGCCGTTTACACGCGCGGAGTGATGACGTAGGTATGTGACGTCAACAAAAACAACCATGGAGGAGTACGCTCGCGAACCCTGGTAAGTCTAATTTTCAATCCTTCGTCCAGTTTAATACAAAACCTGTTTAATTTGTTGTGACTTTTTAAGGTATTATCGACACATTTTAAATTTATTTTTCCTGAAGATATTAAACGAACGCATACGATAGTGTATTATGTTATGTAACATGTCGTTAAAGGCAACAATTGTCATTAAATGTAAACGTTTTAAAGTTGTGTGACTGTATTATACATGCTACAGTCCATGGAGGATAGTGGACGACTGCGGAGGCGCTTTCACCATGGGAGCTATTGGAGGAGGAGTCTTTCAATCCATCAAGGGGTTCCGCAATGCTCCTGCAGTATGTGGCCTGTATCCTCAATATGTTTTGTAGCTCGTTTGATCCTATATAGGAGCTGTGTCTTTACAGGGTGTTGCACATAGATTGAAGAGCAGTGTAAAGGCAGTGCGCATCAGAGCTCCACAAATTGGAGGTGAGAAATCCTCAGTCACGTTGCACTTTTTATCTTTGTTTATTTATAATTGACCTATCTAAGTATTTACCAAAGTTCAGTACAAATTAGGTACAAAAAAATGATTGACATTTCATTTGATTTTATTGCCCCATTTGCACGAAGTTTCCCCCATACAATTCCAAAAGTAAGGCAAGGCAAGTGTACGTGTAGCACAGTTATGCAACTCCAAGTGCTTAACAAAACAAGAAAAGAAGCATTAAAATCTTAAATAATCCCAGTACATTAACAAGAGTGATAGTATTAATCCGGTCAGAGAAAAAATCTGTCTCACATTTTCAGGAAGACTGTTTAGTCCTGACTCCTGCTGGGACTGGCACCAGTTCCTCATGATCCTGTGCATACACTGACATCTCAAATATGATCCAAGTTGAACATAAATACTCTGATATCAATTTCATGATTTTCACCTTTTTCACATGATTTAGATTTTTTTTTTTTTATGTCACATCCCTATATAAATAATTGCAAAACTTTTAATTGATCTTTTTTGTGAACCAGGCAGCTTTGCAGTATGGGGGGGCCTGTTCTCGACTATTGACTGTGGGTTGGTTCGGCTGAGAGGAAAAGAGGATCCGTGGAACTCGATCACAAGTGGTGCTCTGACAGGGGCGATCCTGGCAGCACGCAGTGAGTGAAGCAACTGGAACAGCACAAGACTAGAAATCCACTTTTTATTTTTTTTACTTTACTTTTATTTTAGGTGGACCTTTAACTATGATGGGCTCTGCAGTGATGGGAGGATTTTTGCTTGCTCTTATTGAGGGATTTGGGATACTTCTAACCAGATATACAGCGCAACAATTTCAGAACCGTAAGTTCACAGTTCTTGTCATACTTCAGATTTGTTTTGTGTTATCGTATATTGATTAGTTTAGTGTCAAATCAGCACATTTGTTCTACATCTATCACTTCCATAACTTTAGAATGAATGGACAGGACTTATGTAAAGTTATTTTCATTTGTGTACACACATTATAATAAAACCACCTGCATGTGAAAGCCAGATACAGCCAGACTGTAGCTAAGAAGGGCAGGGCCTGGTTAGTATTGTGAAGGGAGACCTCTGGGAACACCAGATACGACAGTGGGACAGCTGTATAATGCCAAAATGTCATTGTGTCCTGAGGCAAGACACTTTACCCACTGCTTAGAATGCGTGTGTGATTGCGTGTGTGTTTGAGTGTGCGCTTGTGCGTGTGTGCACGTGTGTGTGTGTGTGTGTGTGTGAATGCCTGAATGGCTTGTGGTCGGTGGGGCCAACGACACATACTAGTTGCGAGTTGCCTCGCTTTGGTCTGTGTACCCCAGGGCAGCTGTGGCTACAGTAGTAGTGTAAGGAGTGAGTGAATAATGACAGTGAATTGTCTTTGAGTGTCCAAATAAGCGCGATATAAAACCAATACAGTATTGCTATTATTCTTTAAAATACATGAGATCAAACAACCAAATACCTCTGCTCCGTTCCTTTATTTTGAAAGTGCACATGACACTGACTTTGGATTTTCCACCCGTCACCTGTGCAGAAAAATAACTATAACATAGATATGAAATAAAACACTCATTCAAAGAGCTTAGTTTAGTGTATTGTGTTGCAGAGTCTGTTGTGGGAAAATAATTACTACAACTCAAACAATGTTGTTGGTTTGTTCTGTCTCCAGCGATGCCCTTTGCAGAGGATCCTGATCAGTTACCTCCCAAAGACAGAGGCCAAAAACATGATGAAAAATATTAGTGCAAGAAACTGAAGACAGTGTGAGTAACTCAGAAGTATTTTGTGTTATTTCAGACAATCATTAGGCCAGTGTGCCAACTTGCTGCTTAAAGACTTAAGAACTCAGGACCAATGTATTGAATGGATACAGTATGGTAAAAAGCTACGTTGAAGTAAATATGTTGGTTGCCCTATAGCTTCTTTTATTTGCTTTTTGAGAATGTTTGCAATATTGGTCAATTTGTACAATATTTATACAGTATATACACCAACACATGTATAGCAAAGATTTTAGATTTGTATGTTTACCTGTAAAATACTTGAAACTTTAATATAAAGGAGAGGATGTAGAATTATTATATATAGCGTATATATATTTCTACAGTGTAGTGTTTTATAATGCATCATGCACTTAGCACCAAGCACTTTGTGAATGATGTGGCGACCCTGTCCTGTCTCTGGTAGCATTATTTTTTTGAGTGAATTGTGATCACATTATTTCTGTTATTGTTGGTTTGTATTGTGTGCAATTAGATTATGAATAATAAAAAACATAAAAACCGTACTGTTCATGTATTTGATTTGGTGTGGTTTATAGATCAGCACAGCCCCTGAGCGCCCCCTGCTGCTCAGAGGCGGAAGCTGCAGTTTAAGGATACTGTCCAAGGTCCTGAATCTTTCGTTCGTCTTTCGTCTTTTCAGTCGCTTGAAACAGGGCTTAGCTTCACATACACATTTCTCTGCACATCAAATAAAACTGCAGAATAAAGCCGTGGGACTTCAGAGACCTGTTCAGTGCAGAGCGTGTCCACCTTCCCCCTGTGAGATTTCCCTGTCATCCTTTTAACCGGCTCAGCTCGTCTAATCCCGCTGTCTGACCACCGCGGCTCCACGAGTGCCGTGTTTTCATAATTTTCGGCGTTATGCTGCTGCAGAGATAAGTGAAGAAAATTTTTTAGTTGATAAAACTCTGAAAGATTAAGTGCATTCCACTGGATTCCTGCTCTGTAAGTGGGCTTTAGTGAAGACATGTGCGTTCCTGGTTTGTCCACCTGCGCTCCTCCTGAGGATGTGAAACAGCTACCGGCTCCTGTCTTTAAAATGATTTATTATTAATATGTGATCCGATAAATATCACAGATCTTTCTAGGAGCTGATGGTGGATTATTCAAATACAAATTAATTTCACCAAACTGCGGACATGGAAGTGGCAAAGAAAGGTAAGCACGCAGCACGCTTTCCCAGATGATTAAACAAGTTACATTGGTATAGTTACATTTTAGGTTGACAACAACTTTTTGTACAAAGCATTAGGTATGATTGTTTGCATCTGTGTTTTATTACTTACTTACTATTATGATAAGTTAGCAGTAGCCACGGCTTATTTAACAGGTGTTCTTGGGCCTGTACCTGGGATAGAGCTCAGTGCCTCTGCACTGATAAAGAACTAGGTCACATCTGGTCTTAGGCATTCAGCACAGAATACCTGACCAAGTGAAGAACTTCAGATATGTCTATTTAAGCAAAATTGTGAACCAAAAAAGATTGGATGGGTCTCACAGCAGATAATGTCCTTAAAATACAATAAACTCAATAGCCTTACAATCTATGGCTGAAAGATGCTTTGCTAGTTGCTTCCCTTTACCAGCCATGGGTCTTATAATTTCAACGTTTGCATTTGCAAAACATTTGTGCTGCTTTATATTAGAAATATTGTCTTTTTTGCAGACCCAGGGGATGCAGGGAAGTCGGACACCCTGGGGTCCACTGGCTCGGCCAAGAAAAGAGCAGGGGGGACCAAGAAGGCTATGCAGGCCAACAAGTCTGCTCTTCGGGCCCCCCGTGCTCTCTGCTGCCTCACCCTCAGCAACCCCATCCGCATGGCCGCCCTGGCACTGGTGGAGTGGAAATATCCTTCTCTGCTTAAATGCACCTTGAAACATGGATTATATATTGTCTAGTTGAACTGTGATGTTTGGTTATTACAGCCTTAACTGCTATTTCCAGGCCCTTTGATATTTTCATTCTTCTTGCAATTTTTGCCAATTGTGTTGCCATGGGAATTACAAAACCATACCCAGATGATGACTCCAACGCCACGAATCATCAGCTGGTGAGGCCATGACACTGTTCATGCAGAGAGACGTATTTCAGGGAGTTTTCTTGATTGTAGCTCAGACAGTGTATTTGTTTGGAGCTAAAAGGTACTGGTACTTTTACTTTGACAGCTGATAACCGAACCCTTGCCTTTCTGCCTCCTTCAGCACACTTGTTTTTCACCTCTGCTCCTGTCAATTGGAATAATAACTGATCACAGAAACATTCACAGTAACTGGTGTTAGTAATGTAATTTGAAAAGCACCCACTTGCTGCAGAATGTATGGCTGGACAATCCCTTTATTGGATTTTGCAGTGAAGCTAAGCTGATCGTTGACCACACCAGTTTTGAGGGTGATATGTTCTTTATCAATGATCCAATTTCTGTTTTTAAAACTTTTCATACTGGTGTTATTCATGAATGCAGACTGTAGGAGGGATTAAGCATGAAGTAAAGTCAGAAGTGAGACGAGTTATTGCACTTAAGAAGAGAGAGCTGCTGATGGCTTAATCCTGTGTTAGGCAGTGGGTTAAGAGGTTAAAGAGGCCACCCCGGACGTGATAGTTACACACATGTAAATCCAAACATTTCACATCTATTTCAAAACAAAACAGGAGAGACCATGCGCTCAATCAAGTATTATTAGAAAGCGCAATTCATACAGTGCAACCCAACCTTCTTTACCAAGACATAAAATCCTACACATTTAAAAACATCTAAGATAAAAACTCAATGTCAGAATATTTTTTTTATCAATCTTTAATTCAGACACATAAAGAGTCCATACAACACAAAACAGACAACACAAATACAGACAAATTAAAACTCAGTGTTAAAACTTGATTAAGTCCAGGCTTTGAACCGTTTTCAGCCTAGACTTAGACAATGCCAGATGAGGCCCACAGTTTTTTTTAAATCTTCTGTTTATTCATTCCATAATTATCTTTAGTAGATTCAAAATTAAATACACATATATATATAGTGAAAAATTGACAATCCTTGTAAGCTATGTAGAGTTAGATACGGTCATGACTCCATCTACAAGCTGCTAAAATCATTAATGACCAGAATTAATAAATAATCTTTAATTACAGCCCTCGTTTCACCACTTATCCATGTGACTTTTCTCTCTGCCCAGGAACAAGTGGAGTACGTCTTCCTCGTCATCTTCACCATTGAAACCTTTACAAAGATCCTGGCGTATGGTTTGGTCATGCACCCCAGCGCCTACATCAGAAGCGGATGGAATTTACTGGATTTTGTGATCGTCATTGTCGGGTATAATAATAGCTCTTCATACTGCAACATCAGCAGCAGATTTAACCTTGGTTTGATCGTTTGGCTTTGCTTTTTCAGTTTGTTCAGTGTGATCGCAGAGGGTATGACGGACCATAAACCAGGAGAAGCTCACCACGCTGCAGGGAAGCCGGGTGGCCTGGATGTCAAAGCCCTCAGAGCGTTCAGAGTGTTGAGACCGCTTCGCCTTGTATCAGGAGTGCCTAGTATGTATTGATCATTTGACTTTGAATGTATTTCATTCCCCAAAAAAGCACTATTCAAGTATGACATATTATTATTTATTATTGTGATCATAATTAGTGTAAAAAAACAACCAGACCATGATGTAAGAAATACAATAGACCTACATGAGCCATTTTGGTTAGATATTATGGTGGATAAGATAAGATACTCTCGCATCTCAGCAAAAAGGTCCTGGGTTTGAATCCCGGTTGGAACAGGGTGGAGTTTGCATGTTCTCCCTGTGTCTGCGTAGGTTTTCTCCGGTTTCCCCTACCAGTAAAAACATTCACAATAGGTATGAATGTAAATAAGAAAGTGAATGGATGGTGTTGGTTGGAGGCCGTGTGTGAAGGGATTGAAACAATATTCAACAATGTAAAGCGCTTTGGGTGACCTTGGTCTGTAAAAATGTGCTATACAAATTAACATTACTTACTTACTTACTATGAGATAACATAAGAAAACCTTTATCTGTCCCACAGTGGGTAAATGACTGGACAGTAATAAGAGCTCACAAGGAACACACAAAATAAACAAAGATATGTAGATGTAAGTTAGAGAAACAGACATTATGTGGAGATTCTGAAATTGCAGTATTGCAGATGATTGCATATATTTACTATTCTAAGAGGAGATCATGATGTACAGGCTCAGCAGTTCTCATTGTACAGTCTGACAGAAGCGGGGAAGAAATATAGATTGGTGTAAAAGTATAATTCACTGGTAGAATGCATCTTACAGCTTTAATATTGTGGGCTTCTAACAAACGGTACGGTAGTGGTTAAAGCTGAAGTACAGAGCTATTGTAAATTATATATTTTGTTTGTGCTAACAGAATGAATTTTGTAAAAGTAAAACCTTATTAGAAAACATGTTATCTTTTTTCATAAGATCCCTGTGAGTCACTATTTACCTCTTTGGGCTGACAGCTGATTGGTTAAGTGAGGGTGCTCCTCTCTTTTTCACGTTTACGTCTGAAAAAGATGACCTAAAGATGTGACAATGGGGCAAGTTAGATGGATTTGTATTACATAGTTCGAATTATGGTTTGAAAGGTTCCCCAGCTTTAATGGTCTGTAAAGTAGAAAGATGGCTATGAAATATGAGGGTTTGCTCGTCCTAAAATACTGTATGTAATTTTCAATTTTCTTCCCAGGTTTACAGATTGTGTTGAACTCCATCATGAAAGCCATGGTCCCCCTTCTTCACATCGGAATGCTGGTCATGTTTGTGATTATCATTTATGCCATTATTGGTTTGGAGCTTTTCATCGGCAGAATGCATAAAACGTGCTTCTCTACAACCTCCGGTAAGTTTTCCAATGACTGTACCTCGCCCCTTGTTGTCATAATAACTGATTCTCTGATTGGCCTGGAGTACAGACAGTGGCGCTGGAAGGTTTGCACACCCAAACAGACATTTAGGGGGAAAAAAATACATTTGGAGATTATGAATGATGATGCAAAAACTCATTGTTACTAGTCGTGTTTTCTATTTTCATATTATGATGACAACAGAAACTAAAAGTGTGCTAGATAGTCCAGTGCAGTCATTTGAAGATATATAACATTTTACAACAATATATTTCTTCACACATGAGTGGAAAACTCATTCATTGCCAGGTATCATTTCTCATCTCCAAAATGTAACCTGGAAATATCTGGCTGGGTGTGTAAACTATCAAGCACAACTGTAAATACTATATACAGTTCATTTGGAGAAAGTGGTGCATAATAATCTCTCATTAACTCATTCACTGATAGACATCAATGTTTTTTTTCATTACGTTACCCATGTTATACTCTCAATTGCTAAAAAACTAAAAGGGGTAGAAACTTCCTTTTTTTTTACTGAAAGGCAAGAGACAGAGCTTTCATTTGGTATGTTTCATTCTTGTGTCAACCAAGGGCTCACATTTATGAGGTTTGGAAAAACACAAAAAAATATCCAAAATCTCTGGCAGTATGAGGGATGCTTCTTTATGTATGGCCTGGCAGTGAATGAGATAACAACATTCCAAAACTTTACTGTACAATTCATCTTCCTCTATATAATATCAGATAATATCAATGTATTTGTTTAATGTTCCATGTATCTAGGTCCCAAAATAAAGCCCAGAGGATAAAAGGATAATGTGTGGGATTTTGTTATCCTCATGAGTGACTTTCTAACCGCTGTTTCTGCTCTGTCATTGATGTGTAGCTAAAAACATAAAACTGCAACAACAGTGAATGAAGGACACAAACCGCAGCAGCAGAATAATTCTCCCCTTCTCGTTCTTACATTCTAGTCACACTGCTCTTCAAAATGAAACAGTCGATTCTTGCATGTTTTGGCGTTTGAAAACAGTATTTGCCGACGACCTTAAAACTCAGTCGATCAAGTCCTGTACAGATAAAAACAACACTATAATAACACATAAAAATACAGAAATATATATCTACACCTAAAATCCTAAAACTAGCCTTATTCTTCTTTTTCTTTTGTGTTGTGTGCGGTGTAACCCAAGTCTAGACATCGCCAGGTCTTGTTTTTACCCTATTTCTTTGGTGTCTTTGTCCAGGTTTAGTTCAGTGAAGCTAATTTCCAATCTTTTTCTCTTGGACAGGTATGTTCATAGAAGACGATCCGTCCCCGTGCGCCTTCGCTGGGAGTGGGCGCTTCTGTGAGGGCAACGGGACTGAATGCAGGGGCAAGTGGGAGGGGCCCAACGGTGGCATCACAAACTTTGATAATATCTTCTTCGCCATGTTGACGGTCTTCCAGTGCATCACCATGGAGGGCTGGACCGACGTTCTCTACTGGGTAATTACTGTATTTCTGCATCGCCTGCTTCAATCACAGCACAGAAGGAAACACCCCCTTCATTTATTATACTTACTATACTTCTTTCTGATTTATATTTCTGAGCTTTAAAGTCAATATTTTAACTGTTCAGAAGATATACTGCTTTCCCCATTATCTTAGAAATCAGGATACTATATTTGTGTATCTGTATTCGGAATATAAAACACTAACTTTTTGAATATTTATGGAATATATATTGATTATTTCTTTTGTAATTTTCAAGTTTTTTTTCAGAAAGCAAATCAAAATGTATCTTTTGTGAGTGTGTAAAATATTTATCTAATCAATAATTGTATAATAAATGCATAAAAAAATTGCATAATCCATTGCTGTATTAGAACACTGTTATAATGCAAATGAGCAAAATAGTATTCACGTATTCAGACTACAGCTCTCTGATTGGACCTGGTAGCAGACTACATTATAAAGCAGGTTTTCTGTATTTTTCAGTCCACAACCCGACCTATAACTATCATGTGTTTCTCTACAGATGAATGATTCTATAGGCATGGAGATACCTTGGATTTACTTTGTATCTCTCGTCATATTTGGCTCGTTTTTCATCATCAACCTCGTTTTGGGTGTGTTGAGCGGGTATGTCGTCATTTATTGTATTCTAAACACAGTGATTGTGGACCCTACACTGAAAGAGTTTCTTTCCCCATCAGAGAGTTCTCCAAAGAAAGAGAAAAGGCTGTGGCTCGTGGTGAGTTGCAAAAAGCCCAAGAGAGTAAACAAATGGAAGAAGACATGATCGGCTACATGGACTGGCTCATAGAAGCGGAGGATGTGGACGAAGAAGGGAATAAACGTAAGACTTAAAGGAGCTATACCCGTTTCTGCAAGGTTTGAATGTTTAGCACCGCCCCCCAACTCGCTCACAGGTCTTTATTTCCCCTACGCTCTCATCCCATGAAGCCATCTAGTTT
>JAPMNZ010950555.1:0-11379 GCA_029875035.1 Pomatoschistus microps | reverse complement strand
AATAAAGTATCTATCTATCTATCTATCAAAAAGCCCCTTCAACTATCCTTTCTAAGGGATCAAAACAGACTGATACAAAATAAAGTAGCACAATTTGTTCTTAGTTGCGCTATCCATATGTAAAGAACGCGGCAGGTTCATTCATACCTATTGTGCATTTTTTTTGTGGTAGGCGAAACCGGAGCACCTGAGGGAAACCTAGGCTGACGCGGGGAGAACATGCAAACTCCACTCAGAAAGGCTCTGTTCCGACCGGGGTTTAAACCCAGGAACTTCTTGCTGAAAAGCAAGAGTGCTAACCACCCAGCCGCCATGTCGCCCGGTCTCCTCCACAGGGAGCTAGCAGCAAGACCAGAACAAAACACAAACCAAACACTTGTGCGATTAGAAAAATAACTATGTTAATATTGATTTGCATTAGCGTGTTAAAAATGCAATATTTTGAATAGCACTAATTAAAAAGTCATTATAATTGCGCCCCCCGGTGTGTGCAGGTGCTACATCACACTGGCTCAGGCTCTGGGCATGAGTCTGGGAGGAGCTCCAGCCGGACCGGCCGGTACCGGTGAGTCAATGATCTTTAATGACCAAAAAGACGAGATTGCAGAAACACACGGTCAACACGAGTTTCCTCTGCAGAGTGGCAGGGGCCCTCCCTCAGAGATGGGGTGAGGAGCTCAGTCACACTGGAGGAGCTTGGTATAGAGCTACTGTTTGTCCAAGTGGAGAGGTGGCTCGGACAGCTGTCCCCTGGGCATGTCCCACCAGGAGAATACTCAGAAAGACCGAGGATACGCTGGAGGGACTGTGTTCAGCTGCTCCGGGAACCTCTAGGGATTCCCCTGAATGAGCTGGATAGTGTGTAGAGGGGGAAGTTTTGGCGTCTCTGTTCAGGATGCTGCCCACCCGTCAACAGAGTGTGAAAGTTTGATCTGTGTCCAGGGAAGACTGAGACGACCAAAGACATGGGCCGCTGTTTGGGGAAGTACGTGGTAGTCTTCAACTGCTCCGACCAGATGGACTACAGAGGCTTGGGACGGATCTACAAAGGTCTGTAAGACTGGTCTTTAACAGTTCTTTGACACAGGTCAGCGTCCATCTCTGGTTCAGACCTGTTTCAGACTTGATTCAGTCCTGCTTTAGAAGTTTTCCAGGTTTCGGGTTTCCTGGTTCTAGGTCTGGCCCAGTCCTAGTTTTAGTCGTATGTTTCAGATTTGGCTGAGTCTGAGTTTTAGACCTGCTTTAGTCCTGCTTTAGTCCTGGTTCTCCTGGTTTCAGGTCTGGCCCAGTCCGGGGCATGGGGATGCTTCGATGAGTTTAACCGCATTGAGCTCCCCGTTCTGTCGGTGGCAGCACAGCAGATCTACATTGTGCTGCAATGTAAGAAACACAAGAAGAAGAGCTTTGTGTTCTCGGACGGAGACGAAGTTGCCATGGACCCTGAGTTCGGCATCTTCCTTACCATGGTAAGAACACAGTGCCCATGGAAACAGCACTGTCACCACAGTACCCACACTGTCCCCACACGGTCCCCACACTGTCACCACGGTGACTACACTGTCACCACAGTGACTACAATGTCACCACAGTGACTAGACTGTCCCCACACAGTCACCACAGTGACTACACTGTCACCACGGTGACTACACTTTCACCACAGTGATTACACTGTCCCCACAGGGTCCCCACACTGTCACCACAGTGACTACACTGTCACCACAGTGATTACACTGACCCCACACTGTCCCCACAGTGACTACACTGTCACCACGGTGATTACACTGTCCCCACACTGTCACCATAGTGACTACACTGTCACCACAGTGATTACACTGTCCCCACACTGTCACCACAGTGACTACACTGTCACCACGGTCCCCACACTGTCACCACGGTGACTACACTCTCACCACAGTAACCACACTGTCCCCACACTGTCACCACAGTGACTACACTGTCACCACGGGGACTACACTGTCACCACGTTGATCACACTGTCAAACGGTTACTGAGCCCCTAGGAGTTTCCTTTACTTTTTAAGTTGAAGCCAAATTTCACCATGAATACTTCGTCTTTGGGTTTCATTGAGCTAGCGGGTTATTAGCATTGAGCTAGTGAACTACAAATATGGCTACCACTCTGTTCACTCATTGGCACTCAAAGTGGTGTCCCTGAACTGTGTTGTGTTGCTGTGTTTAGAACCCGGGGTATGCCGGGCGCCAGGAGCTCCCAGAGAACCTGAAGGTCCAGTTCAGAACCGTGGCCATGATGGTCCCAGACAGAGCCATTATCATGAGGGTCAAGCTGGCCAGTGCCGGCTTCAAGGACAACCAGGCTCTGAGTAGGAAGTTCTACACGCTCTACAAGCTGTGTGAGGAGCAGCTTTCCAAGCAGGTGAGCTAACAGTAAGCAAACAGAGAGGGCTCTTTTGGATCCTTCCCCAGAGTAAAGTTGGTGAGGGTTGGAACATAAACTGAGGGGTAAATCCAGAGCTCTGAATGCAGACACTGACAGCTCCACCTTCCCTTCGAGAATAAGACAGAGGAATGACCTTTGCTCTTAAAAGGACCATGACCTCTCTCTGGTCTTCCTTTGCTCCAGATCCAGGCCTCTCTCTGGTCCGGTTCCAGTGCTCAGTGCTGTTCTGACTATGTGCCTCAGGTTCATTATGACTTCGGTCTGAGAAACATCTTGTCGGTGCTGAGGACTTTGGGTTCTGTGAAAAGAGCAAGTCCAGAAGAACCTGAGAAGACTGTGGTGATGAGGGTTCTGAGAGACATGAACCTGTCCAAGCTGGTGAGCATCACACAGTTAAAGCCGGGGGGGACATGACTTAAAGCTGGACTAACTCACTTTGTGATTTCGAAGCAGCCCTTTCAAACATGAGCGCTGGCCTCGGTCTTTCTGCTCCCCTCCCCACACTCACGAAGCTATCGCCCCCACTATCCCCCCACTCAGCACATGTGCTGTTGATTCTCACAATATGAATGCTTGTTTACCTCAGCGCTCTGTGCTAACAAGAGACCTGTAGCTTTTCTCAAGAAAGTGGGGGCCGTGGTCCGCTGTTATTGGTCACAATCTGGTCTAAACTGGTTGTGTTTTAGATAAACTGGTTTATCTAAAATAAAATTACACTCCAGTACAAACCTGCGCTACTTATTCTTCAAAAGGACGCATATCCCAATGCACTGCATGGATATGGATTGAATTTCCTTAATGAATACAAAAATAAAGTGAGGTAGTACAGCTTTAAGAAATAATATATTTATCAACAGAAAGATTCTGTTGTGAGCAAATCAGACCACAACATGCTGTTTTATTCTCATTAGAAAACATGTCATTGTTTGTGTAAGAAAGAGCCCTTGTGAATCACTATTTGACTCTTTGGGCTGAGAGCTGATTTTTTTTCCTATTTTTTCACTTTTCTGTTTAAAAAATACATGATGTTATGTTTTAGTGCCAGTAAATAAGGACCTGAGTTTATCACAGAATTCTATTTGTGTGGTCTGAAAGTCACGTACCCCAGCTTAAACTGGTTTTCTGATGACTTTGTGATCTGTGGTTTCAGGTGGACGAAGACGAACCGCTCTTCATGAGTCTCATCAATGACCTGTTTCCTGGAATTGGTGCGTTTATGTAATCATTTAAAAAATGATTTGTAAAAACATGTAGGAAGCTGTTTTAGTGTGCCTCAGGGCAGCTGTGGCTGCAGTATTAGTTTATCGCCACCGAGTGAAAGAATAATACCATGTGAAGTGTCTTTGAGTGTCCTGAAAAGCGCATATAAAATCAATGCATTACTTGTATTATTTTTTTGAGGATGAGAAACTTGTAGTCCATAATAATGTGATTCTCTCTGGTCTCTGTCTGGTTTCTCTGCTCTCAGTGGTGGATAAGGCCGAGTACCCAGAGCTGCTGAAGTCCATCCACAGTCAGTGTGAGCGCAGCGGACTGGTGCCCCACAGTTCCTGGGTCCTAAAACTGGTGCAGCTGTACGAGACGCAGAGAGTCCGACATGGTACAGAGAAAGCAGATAGAAGAGCTGAAACAACTGAAGGAAAGCAGATAGAAGATCTGTTTCTCCACAGGCATGATGGCCCTGGGACCCAGTGGTTCTGGGAAGTCCTCGTGTATCCGGACTTTGATGGCAGCTTTTGGAGATTCTGGAGCTCCTCACAGAGAGATGAGAATGAACCCAAAGTCCATCACCGCGGCTCAGATGTTTGGAACCTTGGACCCAGCCACCAACGACTGGACCGATGGCATCTTCTCCACGCTCTGGAGGAGGACGTTGAGGACCAAGAAGGTCTGAACCACAACTGAACCAGGATTTGGCTAGGACTGAATCCAGACTGGACAAGGACCAAATCAGGACTGAAACGGCTGTGGACCAGGTTTGCACCAAGACTGGTATAGGACTGGAACAAGTCCAAATAATTTAACCCTTTTGAGCAGAACCACTCAGAGCCAAATCTTTTGTTTTTCTTAAAAGGGACATACGTATGTGCAGGTGTGTAGTATGATTCCTGTGTTTGAGGTATTTATATCCTCACATATTTGCACTGCCATTTCTCTCCCCTCAGTCCTCAGATCACCACACTCTTTGCCCCTCCCTTTGCTGAGGCATAGCCTCTCCCACAGGTTTTTCTCTTGGTCTGGTTTTGTACATTTGTACCCTGTAAACTTGTCTGACCACATGATGTTCTCCCAGACCTCTTCTGGATCCTCCAGATGGTCAGTGGAGAACTTGAGACTTCTGCAAGTTTGCCGTTGTTCAGCACCCAGGGCCCATCTCAAGATGTTGAGGCTCGGCTTGGTCGGATTCAGATACATCCGATTTATTTTATTTGCCATTTGCAGTTAAACTACATTGGAAGATTTGCTAGTCCCCGGTGTGCACAAAACAAGTACAGACTATCAAAGCTGGAGATTTTTAGCTATTGTGTGTGTATTTTTGGTCCTTGTCCTGGTTCTGGTCCTAGTCTGGTCTCTTTCAGGGGGAGCATGTGTGGATAGTCCTGGACGGTCCGGTCGACGCCATTTGGATCGAGAACTTGAACTCTGTTTTGGACGACAACAAAACGCTGACTTTGGCAAACGGAGACCGCATCCCCATGGCAACCAACTGCAAGGTCTGGACTAGGACCAGGACCAGGACTAAAGAAAGACTAAACCAGGACTTAACCAGGACTAAATAGGACTGAGCCAAGCCTGGACCAGGACTGAAGGCCATAGAAAATTTGCTGTTATCCAATAGAAATACTTGTAACATTAAATCTGAGGTCTGTAACTTTAGTCTCATAAAAGTAGTTTGAACAGAAAGAGTCTTAATCCAAAATGAACAAATCAGACACAACATGCTGTTTTTATCTTTTGTGTAATAAAGAGTCGTGTGAGTCACTATTTGACTCTTTGGGTTGAAAGCTAATTGGCTGAGTGAGGGTGATCCTGTCTTTTTCACTTTTCTGTGTGAAAAAGCTGATCAAAAGAAGTGACAGTGGCCACAAATACATGTTGTAGAGATGACTAGAGACTGGTCTAGAGATAGACTATAGATATGGGTTTAATACAGAATACAGTGTGGTCTGAAAGTTACATAACAATTTGCAGATTGTATTCGAGCCTCACAACATTGACAACGCATCCCCGGCCACCGTGTCTCGTAACGGAATGGTCTTCATGAGTGAGTCCGTCCTGGGATGGAGACCTCTGCTACAGACCTGGACCAGGACTCTGCCAGAGGGGCTGAGGGCGGAGCTGGAGGACCGCTTCAACCACTGCTACCAGGTCACAACCAGAACTGAACCAGGACTGTACAAGGACTGAACCAGGACATCAGCAGTAAAACCTCTCCTTGTTCTTAGGACCTGCTGGAATTTGTGTACACAGCTCTGAGTCCAAAGATGAATGTTCTGGAGAACATGTACATCATGCAGACCATTGACCTATTGCAGGTGACAATATTCAGGTCCTCTCTCTGGTCTCTCTCTTCTTTCTCCTCTCCTCTCTCCTCCCTCCCTCTTGCCTTTCCTCCACACCCTCTCTCCCCAACACTCTTATGCCTCGTCTTTCCTCAGGGCCTCCTCTCTTCGGTGGAGGACAAACACTTGAGTAAAGTCCACATCAGTTGCCTGTTCACCTTTGCCCTCTTGTGGTCACTGGGAGCACTGCTAGAGCTGGAGGATAGAGACAAGATGGAGGTCTTCTTAAAGGTCTGAACCTGTCACCGTACCCATATGCTCATATTTCCTGTGACAAAGATGTGACAGGACCAGAACAGGACTAAAGCAGGAGCAGAGCAGGACTAAAACAGGACTAAAGTAGGAGCGAAAGCAGGTCTAAAGCAAAATGATAGCAAGACCAGAGCAGGACTAGAGTAGAACTGCACGGCTCAGGTCAGGACCTGATCATCTCTTCTCTCATATATCATCATGAGTCCATGTGTGTATCTCTGACTTAATATCTGTGGTTCCAGTACCACAGTTCAGGTCTGGACCTGCCTCAGACCAATCCGGACCAGACCATCTTTGAGTTCACTGTGAACCAGCAGGGAGCGTGGGAGCACTGGGCCAACAAGGTGAGCACACAAAGAGATCTGGGTCGTTATCCGACTCTACAGGATGAGAGCTGAGTGAGGGCGGTTGTGTCTGATAAAGCTTTTCTTATCACATCTTATAAAGCTTATCTATGTGATGTGACATCTTTAAAAATAGACAATTTTTAGCGTTTGAAAGTTTTTTAATGGTTTTGTGTTGTTCAGGTCCCGGACTACGTCTTCCCCACAGACCAGGTCCTGGACTATAGCTCTGTACTCGTCCCAAATGTGGACAACGTGAGGACTGATTTCCTCCTGAAGACCATCTCCAAACAGAAGAAACACGTTCTGCTGATTGGAGAGCAAGGCACGGCCAAAACTGCCATGATACAAGTGAGGTTGGGGCCTGGGTTAGACTGGTTGAGACCTGCTTTAGACCAGATTTTGTACTGCTTTGCCTTTTCCTTTAGACTGGCTTGACTCCTATTTTAGGCCTCTTTCTCTGGTTCTCAGGGGTACCTGGGGAATCTGGACCTGGACTCACACGGATCTAAGTCCCTGAGCTTCTCGTCGGCCACACTGCCCGTTATGTTCCAGCACTCTGTGGAGAGTTACATCGAGAAACGGGTGGGCACCACCTACGGGCCGCCAGGAGGACGCAGCCTCAGTTTGTTCATAGACGACATCAACATGCCAGTTATCAATGAGTGGGGAGACCAGGTAAGACCAAAGAAAGAGATCAAAGAGAGAAAAACCAGAGAGAGACCAGAGTGAGAGACCAGAGATAGAGCAATGTGTGTAAATGTACTGTGTTCACATGTGACCTCGCCTCTCCTTTATGACTCCTCCTCAGATCACCAATGAGCTGGTGCGTCAGCTGATAGAGCAGCGGGGCTTCTACAGTCTTGAGCGACCTGGAGACTTCCTCCATGTGGTAGACATCCAGGTCTGTGACATAACAACCGACTGTTCCAATATCTTCTCAAGGTCTCTCACTTTTTTCTCCACTGAGTTTTTGTGAGTTTTTCCTTGCCGATGCAGAAGAGTCTGTTGGACAGTTAGTGTCTAACAAAACAGACTTTGGTGATGATCCAGGACACTTTAATATTCTACAACATGTATGGACATTTATCAACATGTGTTCTATATTCTTTTTTGTGTCTTAAGTGTTGATTCTCTGATCTGTGTTGGTGATTTCTACTGATTTAGGGATATACAAGAATAAATTGTATTGTATTGTTCCGTTTACAACACTGCTACATACGTCTATTATCTCTCTGGTTGTAAACTAGAGCTGCACAAGTCCAAATCTCTAACAGTGATCATTCTGACCAACATTGTCTCTTTGTTTCTCTCTCTGGTCTCTCTCTGGTCTCTCTCTGGTCTCTCTCTGGTCTCTCTCTGGTCTCTCTCTGGTCTCTCTCTGGTCTCCCTCTCTGGTCTCCCTCTGGTCTCTTTCTGGTCTCCCTCTGGTCTCATTTCTCTCTGTCTGTGGTCTCTGGCCCATCTCTGGTTACTCTCTGGTGTTTTCTTTTCTCTCTGGTTTCTGGTCATTGGTCTCTTGTCCCTGGTCTCTCTTGAGAATCTCTCTGGTCTCCCTCGAGTCTCTGTTCACTGGTCCGTCTTCTTTCTGGTCTGTGGTCCCTGTCTGTTTTTAATGGTCTCAGGTTTCTTTCTGGTCTTCACTCAGGTCTGAGTGTAAACCTCCTGTTAACTCTTAGGTCTTCCCTTAGGTCGTGGCTGCCATGATCCACCCTGGCGGCGGCAGGAACGACATCCCTCAGCGTCTGAAAAGACACTTCTCGATCTTCAACTGTACGTTACCTTCGAACCCCTCCATCGACCGCATCTTCAGCGCCCTCGCCCGAGCTCACTTCTGCCCACAGAGGGGCTTTAGTGCGGAAGTGTGTGCCTTGGCATGCGCCCTGGTCCCTACCACCAGGCGGGTGTGGCAGGAGGTCAAAGCCAAGGTCCGTGAGAGACCGAGACCAAGACCAGGACTAAAGCTGTATATCCAGGACTGAAGCTTTAGATCCAAGACTGAGGCTGTAGATCCAGGACTGAAGCTTTAGATCCAGGACTGAAGATCCAAGACTGAGGCTGTAGATCCAAGACTGAGGCTGTAGATCCAGGACTGAAGCTTTAGATCCAGGACTGAAGCTTTAGATCCAAAACTGAGGCTGTAAACCAGGCCGGACCACAATGATCCACAAATCAGGGCTTGTGTCTGTTCTTTCAGATGTTACCTTCTCCAGCCAAGTTCCACTACATCTTCAACCTCAGAGACCTGAGCCGGATATGGCAGGTACCTAGACCAGGGTTAGGGTCTAACCCTAATCCTGACCCTAACCCTGAATCAGGACTGGACCAGATCGAGACCCTGTCTAACCAAGACTGCCGCGGCCTAAACAGTCTAACCTGGTCTGACCTGGTTTAAACTCTGTCTTAGGGCTTGTTGAGTGTCCAGTCAGAGGTATGTGTGAGTGAGGTACTCCTGTCGTCTCTGTTTCATCATGAAGTCTCCAGAGTCATCGCCGACCGCTTCATCGACCAATCAGAGCATGATGCCTTTGAACACATGATCACCACGGTGAGTCTTCAACCAATCAGAGCACAGCCCAGTGTGATCTGAGCGTGTGGACCCGTAAACTTCAAAACTCTGACAGTGCTGTCCTCGTCAGATCACAGCCGAGCATCATGGGAAGAACCTCACGGAGCACGCTCAATGGAGATGCAGCTTTGTGGACTTCCTCCGAGATGCTACAGGAGATGAGGAGGAGGAGGAGCAGGAGCCCCCCAGGGTGAGAGGAGTCGGAGCACGAGGCCCCCAGAGTGAAAGGAGCAATAGCGCTCCAGGGTGAGAGGAGTAGGATGCAGCAAGCCCAGAGGATGAGCGGAGGAGGAGGTGCAGGAGGCCCCCTAGATGAGAGGAGCAGGAGGTCCCAAGGATGAGGAGGAGCATGCTGCCCCCAGGATGAGAGGAAAAGCAGGAGGCCCCAGAGTGAGAGGAAGAGGTCTAGATGAGATCACTTATCTTTCCTGGTCTACCTTGTGTTCAATGTTTCTCAAACTGTGGTCCTTGTTCCCCTGTGTTGTGTGATTGACAGCTGTACGAGCCCGTCCCGTCACTGGACGTCCTGGCCGAGCGACTCTCCTCCTTCCAGTTACAATATAACGAGACAGTGAGGGGCGGAGCCATGGACCTGGTATTCTTTGAAGTGAGAAGAGGATTAGATCTGACTCAAACAGGCTACATCAGGATCAGAGTTTAGATAGGTTCCAAAGGGGATTCTGGCGTCAAATCTGTGGGTAGCAACAACGACATAGCAACCATGGACATATTTGTAAATACTCTGGTCCCTCGCTGAATCACGGTTAACCGGTTTGATGTCAGAAGAAAACTAAGGGGGTCTCTCTGGTCTTTCTATGGTCTCTTACTCTATGGTCTCTTTCTCTCTGGTCTCACTCTGGTTTCTCTCTGGTCCCTCTTTGGTGTCTCTCTGGTCCCTCTCACAGTCGGGAGTTCAGGTGGTGTTATAAAACTGCATGAGATGGGTTTTACAGTGATTTATTTTCAGCTACCCTTGGGACCAGTGTACAGCGTTCTCAAGAATTACAGTAAATATATATACTATATTATATATTTAATTTGACTGAATTTATTGTTTTTAACTTGTAAGGGCTTTGGCCTTTTATTGGTGTTGGTTGTTCCATGTGTTACCTACTCCTGAGCAACCCTCTGGAATCTCCAGTGTTCGTGAATTACGTTATATAAATGAAGTGGATTCAGGATTGCGTTGGACCAGGAGCTGTGTGTGTGTGTGTGTGTCTATGTAACACCCTCTTCTCTGTGCTCTCCTGAGGATGCCATGGTGCACCTGATGCGCATTTCAAGGGTCCTGCGCACGCCGCGAGGCAACGCACTGCTGGTTGGAGTGGGCGGGTCAGGGAAGCAGAGCCTAACCCGTCTGGCCTCCTTCATCGCTGGGTACGAGAGCTTCCAGATCACCCTCACCAGGTACCAGCCAATAGAATAACTGTTTGAACGGGACACAACTGAAGGAAAGCAGATAGAAGAACTATTTGAACTGGATTTTCTCTTCTTCAGGTCGTATGGATGTCCTAACCTGCTAGAAGACCTAAGGACTCTCTACAGACTGAGTGGACACCAGGGTCGAGGAGTCACCTTCATCTTCACCGACAACCACATCAAAGACGAGGCTTTTCTGGGTTGGAACCTCAGCCAAACTCTCTCCTCTCCTCTTTCTCTGCTCCACTCGCCTCTCTCTCTACTCTCATGTCTCTACTCATCTCTTCTCTCTCTGCTCTCCACTCTTCTCTTTCCTCTTCTCTCTCTCCTCTCCCCTCTTCCCCTATCCTCCGCTCTCCTATCTGCTCTCTCCTCTATCCCTCTCCTGACTTTCTTCTCCTCACTCCTCTTTCTCCACAGAGTACCTCAACAATGTCCTGGCCAGTGGAGACCTGTCGAATCTATTTCCTCGCGATGAACTCGATGACATCCTTCAGGACCTCATCCCCGCTCTGAAGAGACACGCCCCCAAACGAGCTCCGACCAATGAGAACCTGTACGAGCACTTCCTATCCCGCGTGCGAGCCAATCTCCATGTGGTGTTGTGCTTCTCCCCAGTGGGGGACAAGTTCAGGTCCAGGGCGCTCAAGGTGAACAGGGCCAGACCAGGACAGAAACAGGACCAGGACTAAAGCACGACTCAACATGGACCGAACTGGGACTCTTTATCTGGTCTCTCTCTGGTCTCTCTCTGGTCTCTCTCTGGTCTCTCTCTGGTCTCTCTCTGGTCTCTCTCTGGTCTCTCTCTGGTCTC